>CM060350.1:7923901-7936401 GCA_030674155.1 Stramonita haemastoma
CCCAACACTTTGCTTACTGTATAACATCCATAACTCGACAATTACCTTCAGCCTTGGCCAAAGTCACTGCTTCAATTAAAAACAGACTCGAGGCCAACACTGAACACTCCACACAGACGCACAGCTTGGGGCTGTCTGCAGGTAAGGTAAGGTAAGGTAATAATATTTTTTTTCTCTTTTTTAAAAATATTTATTTGTATTTTATTCTTTTACATTGAGGATAATGGAATACGCACTCGTGTACTTTTTCTTTTTCACATCCAGTCCCCATGTGTATGCAGTTTTTGTAAATCGAGTCATCTGTTCCCACCGGCTCACGATGGCCTACTCTTACGTAAAGCGGAACAGGATTAAACCTGTGCGCAAGATGTTCTGTGTGCGTTCACACACACAGGGCCTCGTTTTATAGTCTAATCCGAAGGACTTTTTGGGGAGAGTGGAGTCAGCACTGATGTTAACTCCAGAGGAAAAATCCCCTCAACCGGGAATTGAACCCGGGTCATCAAATTGTGACCACAATGTTCTGACCACTATCCTGTCCCTATTACAAGTACATTATTATCTATCAATTCATGGTCGAACAGACCTGTTCGCTTGATAAGACTGAATCCCATTAGTTTCATGCTGCCACCCCCAAAACAACACACAGCACACGAATCCAACATCACTCAGTCAAGAGTGTTAAATTTAAGCATCCCCCCCCCCCCCCCCCCCCCCCCCCAACCTATTTTCCTTTTACCAAAGTCCAAGTGTGGTCAGTTCCTGCTATAAATTAGCACCCGGCTGGGCTGGGCTGGAATGGGATGGGATAGGATGGGATGGGATGGGATGGAATGGGATAGGATGGTATGGGGTGGGATAGGTTGGGATGGGATGGGATGGGATAGGATGGTATGGGGTGGGATAGGTTGGGATGGGATGGGATGGGATAGGATGGTATGGGGTGGGATAGGTTGGGATGGGATGGGATGGGATAGGATGGTATGGGGTGGGATAGGTTGGGATGGGATGGGATGGGATGGGATGGTATGGGGTGGGATAGGTTGGGATGGGATGGAATGGGATAGGATGGTATGGGATAGGTTGGGATGGGATGGGATGGGATGGAATGGGATAGGATGGTATGGGATAGGTTGGGATGGGATGGGATGGGGTGGGATAGGATGGTATGGGCTGGGCTGGGATAGGATGGGATAGGATAGGACAGTATGGGCTGGGCTGGGATAGGATGGGATAGGATAGGATGGTATGGGCTGGGATAGGATGGGATAGGATAGGATGGTATGGGCTGGGATAGGAGGGATGGTATGGGATAGAATGGGATGAGATAGGTTGGATGGGAGGGATGGGATGGGATGGGATGGATAGCTGCTATATAAATTCCATATATCATCACTATCATATCATAGCTGCAAAAAAAAAAGTGGGAGGGAAAAATGACAGCTGTAGACAATTCTCTCTTTCTTTTTTTTTTTTTTTTTGGGTGTAATAACTGCACTTCATAAATAAAAAAGATGGTATCATGATACATTTCCACAGCATTATTATAGACACAACAGCCCCCCCCCCCCCCCCCCCCCCCCCAACACCACACACAAAATGTATATGGCCTGCAGTGCAGGGGGAGTGGCACATATGGCACTGATGCACTTACCTTCAGGTCCCTAGGGGCAGTGGAGGCAGCTTGGACCCTATCGCTATAACCCTGCACACCACAGAGAAAAGATCCATCTATAGATTAGTATGCAACATTGGGTTTCTTATTGACAAAGGCCCCCGAGCATTAACAAAAACAACAACAAAAAATTGCAAAACTCCCTTACGAATGACAGAAAATTCTTATATCATGGCTAGAAGCCGAAAATAAAATAAAAATCTCACCACATCAGAAAATTTTACAAATACACTGTATGCTGACACAGACAGACACAGACAGACAGACAGAACAGACAGATACACACGCACACACTCTCTCAAGTCAATCACACACACACACACACACACACACACACACACACACACATACACACACACACACAACACACACACTACACACACACACACACACACACACAACACACACACACACACACACAACACCCCCCCCCCCCCCCCCCCCCCCACCTACACACACACATACATCATGCACCTGTACAGAAAACACTGCCATCCTAGTCCTATGAAACATGACTCAGATGTGATGGCATCTTAATTACCAGGAACAATGCTCGGCATATAATACACAGTCATAATGTGACGCTCCACCACATAATGAGTCGCATTGCACCAGAGGTCAATTTTTTAGTTATTGACATGATATTAATCTGCAATAAAAAGGCTACTCAATACAAAAAACAGATTGAAAATTGGACAATTCTATGAAAAGTTATTAAAAGTTGAAATGATAAGACTGTAGGAAATGGCAAAACGAGAAATGGACAAGTTTAGCATCATCATAATAGGTGGTCAGAATGAGGGCTTGGGTATTTTAAAAATACGTTTAAAGGTAGAAGGATACTAAATTATGACTTGATATTTCAATACAAGGTAGAACAATGACTTAAGTTTTATAATCAATCAAAATTGACAACTTGACCCCCACTTTCCTAAAATGGCTCCTCGCGGAAAAGTGGGTTATGCACTAAGCGACTCATTTTGTGGTGGAGCGTCACATTATTATCGTTAGGAAGCATCCCGGTAATTTTTTCTCCCCTACAGGTTGCCATGCGAGGCTGATTTATAAGCTATTTACATCATCTGCATCTGTTGATACACAATTAGGAAGAATACTTATTACCGGTATCTTTATTTCTATGCTTTATGAGCCTTTGGGGGTTTTTGGTAGCTTTTTTTTCTGTCGAGAGAGATGGAAAGCAGTGGTTTATAATTCTGGATATTTTGTGTCCTTTTTTTTTTTTTTTGCTTTTTCCTTGATTAATTACATGAACGTTTTATAATTACACACACGCATGCATGTACGCACGCGCACACACATGATATACACACATGTACACAACCTCCCAACATGCACCCCCCCCCCCCCCCCCCCCAGAACACACACACACACAGTCTCTCTCTCTCTCTGTGAGAGTTAATGTTCACTGTGACTGATGTATTGATTTTGTTCTGTTCTTTCATCGAGTGTTATTGTAGCCTACTTATTTTGTTGTTCACCAACCCCTTCATAAAGGGCGATGGCCTGAACATGAATAAATCATCCGAATCTGAATCTCTCTCTCTCTCTCAGTTTGTTTGTCTGTTGTTTTTTTTCATAAGTGGTTTTTGGGGGGAGATTGTTTGTTTTTTTTACTTGATAGATGGCTTGATGAAAAAAGCAAATTTATTGCTTACTCAATGTACCATCTGGAAATAAAATTTTGACTCTGACTTTGACTTTGACTTTTGACTTTCACACCACACACACACACACACACACACACACACACACACACACACACACACACACACACACACACACACACACATCCTTTGGATGAAACTATAAACCGAGGCCCCGTGTGCGAACGCACGCAGATGATCTTGCGCACACGTTAAATCCTGTTCCGCTTTTCGAAAGAGTAGGCCATTGTGTGCCGGTAGGAACAGATGACATTTACAAAACTGCATACACACAGGGACTGGATGTAAAAAAGCACAAGAGTGCTTATCCCATTATCCTGATATAAAAGAATAAAATTTAAAAAATTTTAATCTCTCTTCTTTCTCTCTCTCCCTCCCTCCCCTCTCTCCCTCCCCTCCCCCTCCTCTCTCTCTTTCTCTCTCTCTTTCTCTCTCCCTCCCACTGACTCACAAACCACTTCCCCTCTCTCCTTCTCACTCACATTAGCAGTATCTTCTCTCTCTCTCTCCCTCCCTCTCTCTCCCCCCTCTCTCTCTCTCCCTCCCTCTCTCCCCTCCCTCCCCCCCCTCCCTCTCTCTCTCTCTCTCTCTCTCTCTCTCCTCCTCTCTCTCTCTCTCTCTCTCTCTCTCTCTCTCTCTCTCTCTCCTCTCTCTCCCTCCCTCCCTCCCCTCCTCCATCACTTACATTAGCAGTATCAGAGGAGGAACTAGAAGCAGAAGCAGAAGCAGAAGTAGAAGTAGAGGCAGCAGAACCAGCAGCAGGAGCAGGAGGCGGTAACTGCACATCAGTGCCATCAATGAAAGCCATGTAGTCGGAGTAGAAAGCCACAGGCCCCACCATGATGCCGTGGAAATAGAACATGTAGCTGTAGAAACTCAGCAAGTCCGGGGTGCGTCTGCCACACAGAGAGAGAGAAAGAAGAGACAAGTGAAGCTTTTCCTTCCAAGTGTTCAAAGTTGTTGTTGTTGTTGTTGTTACCCAGCTTAACACTCTGGGGGGTCACCCAGAATATGCACTCTGACTCACTAATCCCACCTGGGAATCACTGTGAGATTGAAATTGCACACTGAATGAGAAGTTTGCATGTATGACTGTTTCAAAGTACCTCGCCATATAGGCAGCCATACTCCGACTTCAGAGGATTTATTCTCCTTTGAAGGAGAATGCAGGTTGTTCTGTTAAGAGCTTGTCATGGCTGAAGGCAATCTCAACACATTTTACAACATCACAACATTTTAGTGTAGGCTTTGGCAATGAGCTGACATCAATAACTGACACAACTTTTGGCCTAGGCCAGAGTGTTCAAAGTGTTCCTTGCTGCTCACACACAATATGTAAACCGTGAGGTTCTGGGTTCCTACCCTAACCCAGCCTCGCCCTTTCTTCCCAGTTTGACGAAAAAATCAACCTGAATGTCAAAGTCATTAGGATGAGACTAGAAACCTGAGGCCCCGTGTGTGTGCGAACGCACGCAGAACATCTTGCGCACACGTTAAAACCCTGTTCCAACTTTTGGAAGAGTAGGCCATCGTGTGCCGGTAGGAGCGGATGACAAAATTATAAAAAAAAACCAGCATGCACACAGGTGTTGTGTTTAGACACCATCCCTGAGAAAAAATTAAATAATGGGTAGGCGCTGCACTTGAGGCGACGCGCTCTCCCCGGGGAGAGCAGCATGAATTTCACGCAGAGAAATCTGCAGTGACATAAAGTGGTAAAAAAAACACACCCACCAACCATGACGGGATAGCCTAGTGGTCAGAACATTGTGCTGGCAATTTGACGACCAGAGTTCGATTCCCCTTGGAGGGGATTTTCCCCCTGGAGTTAACACCAGTGCTAACTCCACTCTCCCAAAAAGTCTTTCGGATGAGACTGTAAACCGAGGCCCCATGCACAAACACACGCAGAACATCTTGCACGCACGTTAAATCCTGTTCCGCTTTTCGTAAGAGTAGGCCATCGTGTGCCGGTAGGAAGGGATGACATTTACAAAACTGCATACACACGGGGACTGAATGTAAAAAAAATTTTCTTGAACGGGAATCGAACCCGGGTCGTCAAATTGCGAGCACAATGTTCTGACCACTAGGCTATCCTGTCCCTCTTTGGAAATCCCTCTTTTCTATCCCTCTCTTTGTTTCTGCTTTGTTCCTTTTCCTGACAGTGAGATAACTAACTAACTCACCTGATGCACAGTGTTTTCTGGTCAGCATTCAGTGTCGAGGGATCGCGGTGACCGTCCGACAGTGCGAAGGCCAGACTGGTCAGCTTTTGTGTCTGAATCATCAGTGGACTGCACACATAAACACACACACACATATATATATATATACACGTAAGGGAAGCATGCATACAAAGTGGAGTTCTAAATGTATGCATCTATGTGCACAGGCAGAAAGGAAGCACACACAAGTACACGCACACACACACACACACACGCACGTACGCGCACGCACGCATGCACGAACGCACACACACACCACACACACACACACACACACACACACACACACAACACACACACACACACACACACACACACACACACGCACACACACACACACACACACACACGCAAACAATAAAAATGTACCCACCAATCTACTAATCAATTTCAATTATCACCACACAAAGTCTTTCCAATCCAATCCAAAGCCTTTTTATGCCTTCTTGGCATGTAGGGCAGCAACAAAGGTTCTCCACTCCTGCCTGTCTTGGGCCAGTTTCTGAATGGTTCCCCAGGAGTGTTGGAGGGTCTTCAGCTCTGTTTCTATTGTCCGACGCCAGGTGTTCTTGGGTCGTCCTCGCCTGCGTTTTCCGTCTGGTGTCCAGTGGAGGGCTGTTCGGGCGATGTTCCCTTGTTCCCGTCGGCTGATGTGTCCTATCCATCTCCATCGTCTTTGCATAATGATGGTATCTATATTTTCTTGGTCGCAGCGGGCCAGGAGTTCTTGGTTGGAGATGGTCTCAGGCCAGAAGATGCGCAGTATTCTCCTGAGATTCTTCGTGTGGAATGTAGACAGTTTGTTAATGTCATTCTCAGTCATCCTCCAGCATTCTGGGCCATACAGGAGGGTGGAAAGTACGCAGCTCTGATACAGTCTTAGTTTGGTCTTTGTGCTGTATTGGGATGACTTCCACACATTGTTCAGATTTCTGTAAGCAGCTCTTGCTTTGTTGATGCGGTTTTTGATGTCACTGCTTGCTCCGCCATCATGCCTGACAATACTCCCAAGGTATGTGAACTCTTCAGTTGTTGGCAGATCTTCTCCGTTCACTGTGACAGGAGAGGGATTCTGAACGTTTAGCATCATCACCTCTGTCTTCTTCTGGCTGATTTTCAGGCCTACTTGCTGGGCAAAAGTGTTGAGACGGGATGTCTTCTCCTGGATATGATGGTGGGTGTGTGAGGGCAATGCCAGATCGTCAGCAAAATCTAGGTCTTCAAGTGTTGTGAAAGGGGTCCATCTGATGCCCCGCGGCTGGTCAGCTGTTGTCTGTCTCATCACCCAGTCGATTGTCAGGTTGAAGAGCAGTGCCGACATGGGGCAGCCTTGTCTGACGCCGGTCTTTACACTGAAGCTGGTTTCACTGTTTCCTACTCTGCATGTGAAGTTTTTGTAGATACACACAAAGTCTTTACTTTGGCAAAAATCCCTGTGGGGATGCCGCACAGCCTGTCAGCATGGCATCCCCACTTTCTAGAAATCCTGTGTTTGGAAGTCCCTCTTTTCTATCCCTCTCTTTGTTTCTGCTTTGTTCCTTTTCCTCTTTTTCCTTCTTTGTCTACTTTCGCCCCCCCCCCCCCTCACCTCTCCCCCCAACCACCCCCTTCCACCCCCCCCCTCACCCCCTCACCTCTCCCCCCAACCACCCCCTCCCCCCCCCCTCCCCATCCCCCACCACCACTCCCAAACTCACCCCGTGATGTCGAGGGTGTATCCCCCATAGTCATAGAACTGGCGCAGAATGTGTGCCATGGAGAGGTAGGCCATGCAGAAGACAAATATCATACCACCCCCACCACCCCCAACCAACCAACCCCTCCCCTCCTCCCCCCCCAAACCACCACCCCTCAAACTCACCCGGTGATGTCAAGGGTGTATCCGCCATAGTCGTAGCACTGACGTAGGATGTGAGCCATACCACCACCAACATCCACAACAACAACCACAACAACAACCACAACAACATCACCAACCACCACAACAACAACCACAACAACAATTAACACCAACAACCACAACAAACATCACCAACAACCACAACAACAACCACAACAACACAACCACCACCCACAACCACCACCCACCACCACCACCACCACCACCCCCCCCCCCCCCCCCCCCCCACACCCCACCACCACCACCCACTCCCAAACTCACCCGGTGATGTCGAGGGTGTATCCCCCGTAGTCGTAGAACTGGCGCAAGATGTGTGCCATGGAGAGGTAGGCCATGCAGAAGACGAAGACGGCCATCTGGGACCACTGCGGGCGCCCGTACTTCATCAGCAGGTAGCTGACCAGGGACTGCCCCACCAGGAACCACACCTGGCTGCAGACGGCAGGTAGAGTCATGATTTTAATTTAGGATATTATGATTTGTTGTTGGTTAATTATATAGTTCACTGAGCTAGTCATAATTTATTATATGAATGTATTGCTTAATACTATTATTGTGATTGTTTTGTTTTGATGTTGATGTTGTTGTTAGGAAAGTGTCTGGTAGTGGGCGAGAGTGAGTTCAGGTGGATCACTGAGAATGAGATTTACAATATATTAAAAAAAATATATGTATATATATAGTTAAAAGAGAAAACAGAGAAAGAGAGAGGAGAGAGGAGAGAGGAGAGAGAGAGAGAGAGAGAGAGAGAGAGAGAGAGAGAGAGAGAGAGAGACAGAGACAGAGACAGAGAGAGAAAAAACAGACAGACAGAGACAGACAGACAGACAGACAGACAGACAGACAGACAGACAGACAGACAGACAGACAGAGAGAGAGAGAGAGAGGAGAGAGAGAGAGAGAGAGAGAGAGAGAGAGAGAGAGAGAGAGAGAAAGACAGAGACAGAGAGAGAGAGAGAGTTCAGGTAGATAGATTACTGAAAATGAAATCTACAATCTATAAAATATAGTTAAACGAGAAAACAGACAAAATCAAAAATGTAAGGGAGGTCTTGTCTTTTAACTATCAGAGGATGGCTTTCCGCTATAGCGGATCAGTTTAAAGCAACAGTTTTGGACAGCAGTCAAAGCGGATTTGCTGTTTGCAGATTTTTTCACGTGGCAGCCGCATTGACACTATGACAAGTGCAGCTTAACGTGGCTTCGTGAGCCTGTCCAAGGTCAAATGCAGAGCATTGTCGGTTGATTCCGTGTGTTCCAAACTCTTTGTTTATTGTTGCAGAGAGTAGGGGACACAGAGTAGCGACACAAGAGTACAACATTCGTAGTATTTTCTTCATGCTTGTCAAAGCTTTAATATTGAAGGGAGAGCTTCAATCCTTTGATATGTACTAACCGAGTATGTTATTTCATATGTTCAGAAAATTTCATTTTCTTTCTATGTGTTTTGTATTTTTAATGATTTTTTTTTACGAACCATTACAAATGGGCAATCCATGGGGAAAAGCAAGGGAGAGAACTGGCCGTCCGGAGTGAGTTGAAGGGAAGGGAAAAAGGAAAGGTTGACTGTCTGAAGACAGAGAGATAAGGGGGAGAGGGAGAGAGATGGGGGAAAGAGAGAGAGAGAGAGAAGAGAGAGAGAGAGAGAGAGAGAGAAGAAGAGAGAGAGAGAGAGGAGAAGAGACAGAGAGGAGACAGAGAGAGACAGAGAGAGACAGAGAGAGACAGACAGACAGACAGACAGACAGAGAGAGAGACAGAGACAGAGAGAGAGACAAAGACAGAGAGAGAGACAGAGAGAGACAGAGAGAAGTGAGGAGAGACAGAGAGAGCTCTAGATAAAGAGATGTGCTGTGTGATGTGAGTGTGTGTGTACTACAAGCCATGTGTAAGTATTAGAGAAAATCCAAAAATATATGGCCATACACATTCATATTTTTAAAAAATGGGTAGGCGCTGCACATGTGGCGACACGCTCTCTCCAGGGAGAGCAGCCTGAAATTCACGCAGAGAAATCTGCTGACATAAAGACTAAAGTGGTACAAAATGTCAACATAAAAAATGTAATGCACACTGTGTGCTCTTAAAAACAAAACTGTGTTACTAGAATTTGTATAATATACAGCCACAAACAGACACACACACACCCACCCACCCTCCCACATACACACCCACACCAACATACACCCCCACACACGCACCCAAACCCACTCACCCCCCCCATCCCCCCCCCCACATCCCTCACCACCCAACTCACCCCAAACACCCCCCTATCCCCTCCCACACACACACACATATTATATACAGTATACACCCACCCACCTACCCACCCACAACACACAACTGACAACACATAGAAGAGAATGGAACTGAGGGTCCCTCCCTCCTTCCCAGCTTACTTACTGTCCAAAGCAGAAGGCCAGGACCAGGCCCCTACCCATCATCACCTCCCCTCCCCACTCACCCCCCCCCCCCCCCCCCACTCCCACACACACACTCACCCACCCCACGGCACACAACTGACACCACACAGAAGAGAATGGAACCGAACCACAGGTCCCTGCTTGCTGCTTACTGTCCAAAGCAGGACAGGCCAGGCCCCTACCCCCTTACCCATCATTCCCCCCCCCCCACCCTGCACACCTACCCACACCCACAACACACACACTACAACACACAAATCAAGAAAATGGAACCGAACCGAGGGTCCCTGCTTCCTTACTGTCCAAAGTGAAAGCACACACACCCACCCACCCCACAACACACACACAACTGACACACCACACAGATGAAGAGAATGGAACCGAACCGCGGGTCCCTCCCTGCTTACTATCCAAAGCAGAAGAAGGCCAGAGCTAGGCCCACCAGCAACCACCCCCCCACCCCCCAATCCATCACCCCCTCCCCCACTCACCCAAAATCACACCCACACCTACCTACCCACAACACAACACAAATGACACCACACAGATCAGAAAAAGAATGGAAACCAAACCGCGGGTCCCTCCCTGTTACTTACTATCCAAAGCAGAAGATGGCCAGGGCCAGGCCCCTACATCATCCCCCCCCTCCCACACACACCTACCCACCCATGACACACAACTGACAACACACATGTATGAGACACCACACAGATCAATCAAGAGAATGGAACCGAACCATGGGTCCCTGCTTGCTTACTGTCCAAAAGCAGAAGAAGGCCAGAGCCAGGCCCACCAGCAGCCACCCCCCCCCTCCCTCCCCCTCCCACTTACCCACACACATCTTCCCACCCCACAACACACACGACTGACAACACACAGAAGAGAATGGAACCGAGGGTCCCTGCTTGCTTACTGTCCAAACCAGAAGAAGGCCGAAGCCAGCAGCCCCCCCCCTCACCCACCCCACAACACGCAATTGACACCACACAGATGAAGAGAATGGAACCGAACCCAAGGTCTCTCCCTGTTACTTACTGTCCAAAGCAGAACAAGGCCAGAGCCAGGCCCCACCAACAGTTCCACCAGCAGCAATCCACCCCCCACCCCCACCGCCCCCACACACACACACACACCTACCCACCCCACAACACACACACACAACTGACACCACCACAGATCAGAAGAGAATGGAACCGAACCGCGGGTCCCTGCTTGCTTGCTTACTATCCAAAGCAGAAGATGGCCAGGGCCGAGCCCACCAGCAGCTCCACCAGCATCCGCAGGTGAGGCCCGACCTTGCTGGGACACAGCACACAGCGGAACGGGATGGCCAGCAGTAAGCCCAGCAGTTGACACACCAGGAAGTTCAACTGTCATCACACGCGTGAACACATGGGTGTGAGCACAGAGTCACAAACACACACACACACGTGTACGTGTGTATATATTATATATATGTGCAAACAGTCACACACACAGAGTCACACACACACACGCATATGCATGCATGCATGCACGCACACACACACATGTCCGCATGCATGCATGCACACAGGCGCGCACACGCGCACACACACACACACACACACACACAACACACACACACACACACTGTACACATGAGTAAACACAGTCACAGTCACACACACACACACACAGAGTCACACACACACACACAACACACACAAAGATGGGGACCGATGACAAAATTGAAAAAACTGCATACACATAGGGACTAGATGTAAAAAGGCATATATATTTTATTATCAATGCTTATTCCATTATCCTTGAAATAAAATAAAATTGATAAATAAAACAAACAAACACACACACACACACATACATACACACACCACACACACACAGAGTCACCACACACACCACACCAACATCACCTCACACACACACACACACACACACACACACACACAACACACAACACACACACACACACACACACACACACACACACACACACACACACACACACACACACACACACACACACACACACACACACACACACACACACACACCACACACACACACACACACACACACACACACACACACACACACACAACCACACACACACAAAACACACACAACATAGGTTCACTCTTTCAATAAGCCCAGGCATCAACCCTTTCACTATCGGTCATTCTGATTCTGATCTCTAGCTAAGGCATTTAATTAATGATAATTTATTTATTTATAAACCCTTTCAATGCCAGTCAAAATCCCCAGCCAACGCATTTAAGATTTTTTTTTTTAAAATCCTTTCAGCTTCACATGCTGCCAGTCATTCACCCCGGCAATCAAAATCCACTTCCCCCCCAAAAAAACTAACAACCCCCCCCCCCCCCCCCCCCCCCCCCCCCCAAAAAAAAAAAAAAATTCAACACCAAGCCAACCTAGCATTAACCTTTTCATCAGTGGCTTTTCAATATTCTGGTTTGAAGAAATTTCTCCACATCTCTAGCCATTTTTCTACCCCCCAAAAAGTGGATTCTATACCTGTCTTGAGAAAATAAATGAGCACCAAAAAAAAAGTGCTCAACAACAGCAAAAAAAGCTGAAAACAGTCCT
>CM060350.1:7943901-7951401 GCA_030674155.1 Stramonita haemastoma
TAAATTCCATGTTGTAGTAGTAGCAGTAGTAGTAGTAGTAGTAGTAGTAGTAGTAGTAGTAGTAGTAGTAGTAGTAGTAGTAGTAGTAGTAGTAGTAGTAGTAGTAGTAACAATATTCTTCGTCGTCGTCGTCGTCGTCGTCGTCGTCGTAGTAGTAGTAGTAGTAGTAGTAGTAGTAGTAGTAGTAGTAGTAGTAGTAGTAGTAGTAGTAGTAGTAGTAGTAGTATTTAGTAGTAGTGGGGGGGGAGACAAAGGTAAGGTAAGGTAAAGGTGTCCCATAACCTATGTGGTCATGGGGGAGCAAGGCGTCAGAGGCCTCAGCTTCTCTAGGGGCCAGCATGTTGAGGGTGGCATCTCCTCTCCCTCGCTGCTTTACCTTCCCTGACCCTAAAGAGGGCAGGTACCCATTTACAGCTGGGTGAACGGAGGGAACTGTACTGTAGCCAAGGCGCGCAAACGGTCACCCATCCAATGGGCAACCACGTGCGATACTGCTTAACCTGGCTGGACGAAAGCTAGGGCTCTGACCACTGAACTATCCCGTCCCTATCAGGGGAGACAAGCGGATTGTAAACGAAGACAATACTAACGAAGGGGAGAGAACTTGAAGGACTAGAAGGGAAAATGAGGACTGTGAAATTCATTAACTGATTGAGCTCGTAGCTAGTGAGTGTAGTCACAGAGTTTGGGTTGTTGATCCATGGTGATCGTGGAAAGGATTTTTCTTTTTGTTTGTTGTAGAACTTTAGTACTGGAAATGAATATTGTTTGGAAATGATTCAGTAGAGTAAGAGAAATCCAGCTTGATTCCTGAGTCAACGTGTGCTCTGTCTGGATGTGATTCACGAGAGATAGGAAACAACTCTTGGTATTCCAGTCCGGTTCCTATGTCCACTTAAATAATGCCGTCATCTTCTTCCAAGGTTCAGGCAGCAACTATTGTTTTCTGTCATAATGAGCGAAAATGCGTTGTGCTGCCGTTAAGCGCCTGACAAATCAGACCAAGCACATTCAACTTCGGCATGGGAGAGTTTTGTTACCTTTTAAGTATTTCCGGACAAAAAAGGGCAAGAAAATGGCCCAAGAAGGCAGAAAATAGACAAGAAGGAGGTGACAGGAAGAAAAGGAAGAAGGCAGAAACAAAGAGAGACATGAAAAAAAAGAAGAAGGAAAAAAAGACAGAATTCCCGGCTTGCACAGAATTTCCAGAAGGTGGGGATGCTATTCATACTGACAGGCCCTAGGATCCCCACGGGAGGAAATATCGTCTAATGTCACTAATGGTGAACAGGCGTTAAATTAAAAGAACGAACAAACGAATACTAAAAAATTAATGAAGTTATTTTCTAACTTTCTCATGACAACAATATTTCTCTCTTTCAATTCCCAAAGTGATGAGACAGTACATTTCCTCATATTTTAGAAATGCTTCAAGATTAGCGAATTTTGTTTGTTTGTTTGTTTGTTTTGGTGGGTTTTTTGTTGTTGTTGTTGTTGTTGTTGTTGTTTTAGGGGGGATCCTTATCTGAATGGCACTCTCCAAAACACACCACAACCCGTGTTGGAATGAAACAGCAGATAGATTGGCTAAACAGGGTGCGAAGAGAAATACGACAAAAAGTACATTTAAACTTGATTTTCATGAAATTAGTTCATTATTAGTTAATTATATGCATAAACTTTATCCACGAGAAAATTCAGATTCGGGGTCTTGCTCAAGACACATTTTAAAGTTAATATTTAAGCTGCGTTTAAACTCCTGGAAAACCAAGTGTTCCCAAAATGTGGTATGTGCTTGTTCTCACCCTTTATCTTGTGAACACATTCTTTTTGATTGCCCTATCTTGACATCATTATACAAAAAGTCTGGTATAGCTCTGAAAAGGGAATCTGTGGGTTTACTCACTCGTAGACCAGAAATTGTTGATATTGCTAAAGTTATTTCTCGGTCTGCTATTAATGTTCTGTTATAGGTTTTCTTTTGAATTTATTCGTTTTATTTGTTGGGTTTGTTTTAGCTACTTTTAATGCTTGTTTAAGTCTAATATCACCTAGAGTGAACAGACTTTAAATGAAAAAAACAAACCAACCACAACCCGGAAGCTAAAGCTGGAGTGTGGCCTGGTGCCAAACGCTCTCTCCCCTCTCCTCTACCTCCTTTCCCTCGCTCCCCCCAAGACCATGACCTTATATGAATGGCGGAAGTGACATGATGACCTCTCGTGTCATTTTAAATAGAACAGAGGTAGATCTTTACTTTCGTTCTTCCAAGACTCTCTTTTTGTTCATCCACGAACGTTTGATAAAAAAAAATATCATCACATCGTCAAATTTAAAAAAAGAAAAAAAAGAAAAGAAAGAAAGAAAACAAAACAAAGCAAATCAAAATGAAAATGAAAGAAAAGGAGTAAAAGAAAAAAAATAATTCACAGTTATGGAGTACTATTAAGTTCCATAATTGATTGTTACAAACAGAATTATGCTTTGTTATTAGTCTGCTTTTACTAGTTCATATCATTATAGAAGGCTGGATATGGATGTAAAAAAAAAAACAAAAAAAACCCCACATTTTTCACGCTTATTCCTTCGCCTTCTGAAAATAAACTTGAATCTCTCTCTCTCTCTCTCTCTCTCTCTCTCTCTCTCTCTCTCTCTCTCTGCTTATGTATTTCAAGTGTTACTGTAAAGCTGAAGTTTCACAATGACGTATTATTTAGGTACTGCAACAAAGTTGACGTATTTTTGAGAATCACTGATGTCTGTCCTTCGTGTAGTTTAGTTTAGTTGTTTTTTTTCTCGAGAATGGAAGATGGGCTTGAAGGCGGGACTGACCAATTCTTTTTCTTTTTTTTTTAATTACTTTTTTCAATAATGTTATTATCAGAGAATGGACAGGCCTAGAACTTGAACAAAACCCTGAGAAAAACAGAACGGAGAGAGGAACGGAGGGAACTGGTTGTCAAGTCTTCAGGGACAATAGAGATGAGAGATAGATAGATAGTAATAGATAGATAGATAGATAGATAATGAAATAATAGATAATAAGATCGATACGATAATAGAAATAGATAGATAGAATAATGATGATAGACTAGATAGAATGTTATTAATAATATATAAAACCATAACCATAAATAAGAAATAAAAACCAAGACAATAAAATAAAATCAATAACCAAATAAAATAAAAGGCACACCAAAATATGCAGACAAGTCAATACACAAAACACTAAATGAATAAATTCATTATTAAACTAAATAAAAGCTAAATTAGATTAAAAAAAAAAAATTAACAAGAAGAAAAAGACAAGAATCTTCCTGTTCTTTCAACTTTCATGCTTATTGAATTTTGTAAAATAGTTTCTAACAGAATTGTCATAAAGTTGTATTAAAAAAGAAAACGTAGAAACGAACCCCGGAGCACAAAGATATGTATATGTACAACATAATTATTTCTGATACATTTACATTAGTGTTGATGGTGTTGCACCAATGATATATGGAGTCATCATATTGCTTGCAGTTTGTTTTTTTTTCAAACTAAGTCGTGAATTTAGAATGCTTGTAAGAAATGCAGAGTTCAGTAGGTATGCTTTTCAGTTATCACAAATATATATATATTTTTATTTTATATATTTTATTTTATTTTTTTTTTATGTTATTTATTATTTATTATTTTATTTTTATTTTATTTAATTTTGATTTCATTTATTTTTTTAAATCTATTTTATTATTTTTTTTTAATAAATAAAACAAAAATAAATAAAAATGCTTTCCAGTTGTCACAACTTTTTTTTTTTTTTTTTGGTAATAGTGCCATTCACCTTCAAAGTCTGTGTGTTGCTGATTTATTCTGGCACTAACTCTTCTGTAGCATACTTCATTTTCAGGTATTTTCTGAAAGTTATAAACGTAGGGCAACTCCCCTCATACTAACGTTGAGTGTACGGCGAAGATTATTAAAGAAACAGGGAAGAACGATAATCACAAAGAGAATGCAGAAAGAACTCACAGACAGGACAGATTTTTCTCCCTTTACTTCTTGAACCAATGATCGGGACACTGCAAGCAGGATAGTGGTTGATTTGATTTGATGTGATTTGATTTAATTTAATTTATTCTTTATATCGAGGATAATGGGATAAACACTCTTGTGCTTTTTTTTTTTTTTTTTTTTACATCCAGTCCCCGTGTGTATGCAGTTTTGTAAATGTCATCTGTTCCCAACCAGCACACGATGGCCTACTCTTACGAAAAGCGGAACAGGATTTAGTGGTTGGTTTGTTCAGTCCCTATATCGAATAATTCCACTGGGATTCTACTATACCTACCCAAACCTGCAAGCAGTATGTTTCGGGAAAGTTGAACCTGGCGGAGTCTAACTCTCCCAGTGTAGCAAAATGCATGCTGGGTATGTTTGTATTATAATCCATACAAACTGGCTATAGTTGGGTTACACTTCGACGAACACTGGATCAGTTTTAAGATGTTCTTGCGTGTGTTTCACAACCAGGAAAAACAACAACCAAAATTGGGAAAAATTTTGCTGTCAATAAAAATAGGCGTTGTCGTAGACTGTTTTTGCCCGGGCCCCGTAAAAATTACTTTAAGCCAAGCCTTGTTTATTCAGGAAGAGCATTGTGGAATTATTTCCTCTCTCTCTCTCTCTGTCTCTCTCTGTCTCTCTCTGTCTCTCTGTCTCTGTCTCTGTCTCTCTGTCTCTCTCTGTCTCTCTCTGTCTCTCTCTGTCTCTCTGTCTCTCTTCTGTCTCTGTCTGTCTGTCCGTCTGTCTGTCTGTCTGTCTGTCTGTCTGTCTGTCTGTCTGTCTCTCTTCTCTCTCTCTCTCTCTCTCTCTCTCTCTCTCTCTCTCTCTCTCTCTCTCTCTCTCTCTCTCTCTCTCTCTCCACCACTCACAACCTCCCACTACATCTACACCACACACACACACACACACACACACACACACCACCATACACCCACACACAACACACACACACACACACACACACAATACAAAATAATAAATTATATATATATTATATATATAATATATATATATATATATATATATATAATATTATATAAAATTTCAAACCACTTATAAAGTTGTAGGCCTATGTGAAAGAAAAGGCTGAAGGCAAGCCTTTTATTTGTTTGTTTGGTTCTGGGTTTATTTTGCAAGATATAGCGCTATATAAATTAAATTTATCATTATTATTATCATTATCATTATCATTATGATGAGATGATGATGATGATGATGATGATGATGATGATGATGATGATGATGATATCATCACATCATCATCATCATCATCATCATCATCATCATCATCATCATCATCATCATCATTATTATTGTTAAAGTCACAGCAGATTTCTATGCGTGAAATTCGGGCTGCTGTCCTGTAGAGCGCGTGTGGCCACATGCATTCAAATACACGCATTCAAATACACGCATTCAAATACACGCATTCCAATACACACATTCCAATACACGCATTCCAATACACACATTCCAATACACGTATACAAATACACGCATTCAAATACACGCATTCAAATACACGCACTCAAATACACCACTCAAAGGCACGCACTCAAAGGCACGCACTCAAATACACGCATTCAAACACACGCATTCAAACACACGCATTCAAACACACGCATTCAAACACACGCATTCAAATAAACGCATACAAATACACGCATTCAAATACACGCATTCAAATACACGCATTCAAATACACGCATTCAAATGCACGCATTCAAATGCACGCATTCAAATACACGCATTCAAATACACGCATTCAATACATGCATTCAAATACATGCATTCAAATACACGCATTCAAATACACGCATTCAAATACACGCATTCAAATACACGCATTCAAATACATGCATTCAAATACACGCATTCAAATACACGCATTCAAATACATGCATTCAAATACACACATTCATTCAAATACATGCATTCAAATACACGCATTCAAATACATGCATTCAAATAGATGCATTCAAATACACGCATTCAAATACATGCATTCACATACATGCATTCAAATACGCACATTCAAATACACGCATTCAAATACATGCATTCAAATACATGCATTCAAATACATGCATTCAAATACACGCATTCAAATACATGCACTCAAATACACACATTCAAATACACGCATTCAAATACACGAATTCAAAGACAAGCATTCAAATACACGCATTCAAATACATGCATTCAAATACACGCATTCAAATACATGCATTCAAATGCACGCACTCAAATACACGCATTCAAATACACGCATTCAAATACACGCAAACAAATACACGCATTCAAATACACGCATTCAAATACACGCATTCAAATACACGCATTCAAATACACGCATTCAAATATACTCATTCAAATACACGCATTCAAATACACGCATTCATTCAAATACATGCATTCAAATACACGCATTCAAATACACGCATTCAAATATATGCATTCAAATATACGCATTCAAATACACGCATTCAAGTACACGCATTCAAATACACGCATTCAAATACACGCATTCAAATACACGCATTCAAAAACACGCATTCAAATACACGCATTCAAATACACGCAGTCAAATACACGCATTCAAATACACGTATTCAAATACACGCATTCAAATACACGCATTCAAATACACGCATTCAAACACACGCATTCAAACACACGCATTTAAAACACGCATTCAAACACACGCATTCAAATGCACGCATTCAAATATACGCATACAAATACACGCATTCAAATACACGCATTCAAATACATGCATTCAAATACACGCATTCAAATACACGCATTCAAATACACGCATTCAAATGCATGCATTCAAATACACGCATTCAAATACATGCATTCAAATACACACATTCAAATACACGCATTCAAATACATGCATTCAAATACACGCATTCAAATACACGCATTCAAATACATGCATTCAAATACACGCATTCAAATACACGCATTCAAATACACGCATTCAAATACATCGGGCTTGTTTTGTAATTGACTCTTTTTACCCTTGTCTAAAATCAGTTCCTTCTAAACAAATGTTTAAGAAACTTTTGAAGAAACATCTGATGGACAAACTATAAGTCCGCGTTCATGTTCGATACTACCTCACATTTGGCTGCTTGTTGTTATTCATGCCCATGTTATTTTGTATTTCTATCATTTGTATGTATGACGTGAGCTTATGTTGTACTGTCTTGGGTCTGGGTGTGTTTGTTTTTTTTTTATCTTGAGAGATTTGTTGTAAGAATATCCTCATTTATTTGAGGTTGTTTTTTTTTTTAACAAAGGTTGATATTTGTCTTTGAATGCTTTAGAAGTCAACTTTCACGATTTTCTTTTTTTTTTAGTGAGGGCAGGATGAAAAAAAAGTTGTGTAAACTTAATCTTTTACCCTCAATAAAGATCATTTTGACTTGACTTGACTTGACTTGA
>CM060350.1:7966401-7972197 GCA_030674155.1 Stramonita haemastoma
GCGCCTAACAAATCATGGCTGGCCGAAATTTGCCAGCGTGTATCCAACTTCGGCGCGGGAGAGAAGTGTTATTATTACTATATTATTATTAAATTTAATTATTAATATTATTATTATTATTATTATTATTATTCGTATATCCAACTTCGGCGCGGGAGAGAAGTGTTGTTGTTATTATTATTATTATTATTATTATTATTATTATATTATTATTATTATTATTATAATTATTATTAAAATTGTTGTGTTTTTTTTTTTAAGTCTTTCTGGAAAAAAAATAATAGGAAAATGACCTAAGAAGGCAGAAAGTATTTATTCATTTATTTAATTTTAATTCTTTTATATCCAGGAAAATGGGATAAGCACTCACGAACTATTTTTTTCATCCAGTCCCCCGTGTGTATGCATTTATGTAAATATTAAACTGTTCCCACCGGCACACAATGACCTACTCTTACGAAAAGCGGAACAGGATTTAACGTGTGCGCGCAAGATGTTCTGCGTGCGTTCGAAGCACAAGGGGCCTCGGGTTTACAGTCTCATCCAAAAGACTTTTGGCAAGAGTGGGGTCAGTACTTGATGTTAACTCCAGGGGAAAAAATCCCCTCCAACGGGAATCGAACCCGGGTCGTCAAATTGCGAGCGTAATGTTCTGACCACTAGGCTATCCCGTCCCCTTGACAAGAAGGAGGTGACAGGAAAAAAAAAAAAAGGAACAAGGCAGAGACAAACAAACAAAACAGAAGGGATAGATAGAATTAGAAGGGAATCCCTGGAAGAGAAATTTCCAGATAGTGCGGATGCTATTTATAGTGAGACCCTTCCCTGAACATCCCCCACGGGAAGTCAAGTCAAGTCAAGTCAAGTCAAGTCAAAAATGATCTTTATTGAGGGTAAAAGATTAAGTTTACACAACTTTTTTTCATCCTGCCCTCGCAAAAAAAATCAAGAAAATTGACTTCTAAAACAATCAAATACAAATATCAACCTTGGTTGAAAATAAAATAAAATGAGGATTTTCATCCAAACAAATCTCACAACAACTCAAACAGTAACATACTCAAGTCATACATACAAAATAAATAGAAACAAGGTAACATGGGTAGAATAACAACAAAGCAGCCAAATGAGCCAAGCTAAGGGGTGGGCTTATAATTTGTCCATCAGATGTTTCTTCAAAAGTTTCTTTAAACATTTTGTTTTGAAGGAACTGAGTTTGAGAAAGGATGGCAGTTAATTCCACAATGTTTTCCTGAATAAGCAAGGCGGATTTATAAGATTGTTATGGGGCCTGGGCAAAAACAATCTATGGGTGGCCTGTTTTTATTGACAGCAATTTTTTCCAAGATTTTCTTTGGGGCTTTCCCTGTTTAATATATTGTACATACATAGATACTTGTTGAACTGCAGTCTTTCTTTGAGTGAAAGAGATCTAGTTCTTTGTAGTTGGTGGTGGTCATGTATTAGGATCAAACGATAGTTTCACTGCTCTTTTGTGCAGGGGTTATATGCTTTAAGTTTGTTTTCGCTTGCACAATCCCATATGGTAGAGACATAATTTATAAGAGATAGAATATGGGCGTGAAAGAATAGTTTTTCGTGACTGTAGATTTAGAAAAATCTTGCTTTTTCTAAGTTGATATAATCTACTGAGATTCGTTTTCCTAACGTGGCTATGTGATCTGACCAAGACAAGTCGTTGTCAATCACTGCAACCTAGGGGTGGGGGTGGGGGGGGGGGTTAATACTAACGTGAATTATATACTTTTAGTAAATTACCAATTATTGCTAACCCTTAAAATTCTGTATCCTGGCTCTAAGATTCTTGGCACCCAATTTTTAATATTGAAAAATGGAAGACATTTTCTGAGGAGCAGTCAAAACTTTCACACCTTTATTCTTTGAATTTGGACGAGTTGTACAGATGTATGTATGTATGGATGGATGAAGGATGGATGGTGTATATCTATTTATCTATCTTTTAAAAAATCTTTTTATTCTTGTGTGTGGTGTGTGTGTGTTGTGTGTGTGTGTTGTGTGTGTGTGTGTGTGTGTGTGTGTGTGTGAGTGTGGTGTTGTGTGTGTGAAAGGAGAAGAGAGAGAGAGATATCTATCTATCTATCTATCTATCTATCATCTATCTATCTATCTATCTATCTATCTATCTAATCTATCTATCTATCTATCTATCTATCTATCTATCTGTCTGTCTATCTGTCTATCTGTCTGTCTGTCTGTCTGTCTGTCTGTCCTTCTATAACGTGAATGGTGTGTGTGCGCGCGTTCGTGCACGCGCGTTCGTGCGCGCGCACGTATGTATGGAAAGGAAAAAATACACAGACATATATACACACACACAAATAAAATAAAAAAAAAAAAAAGTGGGGGTTAGGGAGGGGTGGCAAGCAAGCAAATAAAGAAAAAAAAAAAACCCACACACTCAATAAAATCGAAAACTTGCCCGAGCTCAAAGACACTATCCCCCTCCTGTGCTAGATATCCCCGGGGGCAAATCAGGAATATCATCCCCCCAGAGCTGGGACTGAAAAACCAGATCAAAGCCAGCCCCCCCCTATCTACGCATAAGTAGACTTAAGGGGCTCGAAAAAAACGGGGAGCGTTGGTTTTTTGTGTGTGGTGTGTGTGGTGTGTGTGTGGGTGTGGTGTGTTGTGTGTGTGTGTGTGTGTGTGTGTGTTTGTTGTGTGTGTTAGTGTGTGTGTGTTGTGTGTGTTTGGGGTGTGTGTTGGGTTTGTGTTGGGGTTTGAGTGCGTTTTGTGTGTGTGTTTGTGGGGTTGCGTGCGGGGTTGTGGGAAAGTGTATTGTGGGGTGTGTGGTGCGGTGCTTTCATGTGTGTGTGTTGCGTGCGTGCGTGCGTGGTGCGTGCGGTGTGTGTGTGTGTGTGTGTGTTGTGGTGTGTTTTGTGTGGTGTGTGGGGTTGTGTGTTTTTGTGTTTTCCCCCTTTTTTTAAAACAATGGTAAAATTACTTGAAAACGATTTTTTTGGTGTGTGGATTTTTTGCTTTGGTTTGATATTTAAAAAAGAAAGAAATGTAGGAATTAGTTGTAATTATGAAAGTATTTCGTTCCAAGACAAGTTAAAAAGAATGATGCATATATAGGGCACTATAGCCTTGTGGTCAGAACATGCACTGGCAAATTTGACGACCCGGTTCGAGTCCGGTCGAGGAATTTTTCTCCTTGATTAACATCAGTACTGACCCACTCCCCCAAAAGTCCTTCGGATGAGACTTTAAACCGAGGCCCCGTGGGGCGAACGGGACGCAGAACAACCTTGCGCACACGTTAAATCCTGTTCCTCTTTTGTAAGAGTAGGCCATCGTGGGGCCGGTGGGAACAGATTTTCATTTTTCAAAACTGCATACACACGGGGGCGGATTAAAAAAAAAAGCACAAAGGGGCTTATTCCAATATCCTCGGGTAAAAAAAGAATAAAATAATTTTAAAAAAACATCAAAACTGACGGTTTTAAAAGGTTATGGATGGTTTTATCTGAGTTTGTGTATTTTGCTTAAATTTTGGTACTTTTTATTTTTCACAAAACTGAAAAATAAGGTATCTGCCGTACGGTGAATTTTTGATTTTTTGCCATGTGATAACAGCCTTGGGTACAGTGTGTGTGGTGTGTGGTGTGTGGTGGTGGTGTGTGTGTTTTGTGTGTGTGTGTGTGTGTGTGGGTGTGTGTGTGGTGTCTGTGTGTGTGTGCGTGCGTGCGTTGTGGTGTGTGTGTGTGTTGTGTGGTGGTGTGTGTGGGTGTTGTGTGGTGGTGTTGGGGTGCATGGGTGTGTGTCCTTGTGTGTGTGCTTTCGTGTGTGTGTGGGCTGTGTGTACGTGTGTTTTGTGTGCGGGGCGTGTGTGTGTGTGTTTGGGGTGTTGTGTGTGTGGTGTGTGCATTGCGCTAGTACTTTTATGTTTGAGAAGAGAGAGAGAGAGAGAGAGAGAGAGAGAGAGAGAGAGAGAGAGAGGAGTGGTGTGTGTTTTGGTGTGTGTGTGTGTGGTGTGTGGTTGTGTTTTGTGTGTGTTTTGTGTGTGTGGTGGTTTGTTTTATTTATCTAAGCTGTTATATCGAGGATAATGAAAAGGATGGATGGATTTGTTTTTGTGTGTGTTTGTGTAGGTGTGTGTGCGCGCGCGCGCGGTTCGCGCGTGCGTGGGGTGGGGTGCGTGCGGGCAAAGCGCATGCGCTAGAACGAGGCTATTTTTTGTGTGTGCGTACACACATCTTGGATAGATGTCCCTGATAAAAAAGAATGGTCTTTTTCACCGAAAATTTGGGCAGGTCAAAACCCAGGAGATAGTTTATGGTCAGTGGTTTTGACTTGGCGACTACAATCAAATTGAACATACTGGCTTGGGGGTAAATGGATAGGGGGTGGGCTTTCGTGTGTATGTACTATTAAAAAACTCGAAATATCAGTCAGAATCGGGCTGTTTTCTCTCTGTCGTTACCCGTCCCTGTCTCGTCCCCCTCTGTCTCTGGTTTTGGGGGTTCTCCTCTCTCTGTCTCTGTTCTTCTGTCTGTCTGTCTTTTGTGTCTGTCGTCTGTCTCCTCTCTCCTCTCTCTTCTCTGTCTCGTCTCTGTCCCCTCTCTCTCTTTCTCTTTCTTTAAGCGCCGGAAGAAAAAAAAGGGACGTAAATGCTTTCTCTGTTACCCTTGAAAAATAAAGATCATTCATTCATTCATTCATTCATTCATTCATTACATTCATTCATTCATTCATTCATTCATTCTTCATTCCCCTCTCTCTCTCACTCTTTCTCTCCTCTCTCTCTCCTCCTCTCTCTTATTCAGTCCTCTCTCTCTTCTCTCATCTCCATCCCTCTCTCTCTCTCTCTCTCTCTCTCTCTCCTCTCTCCTCTCCTCCACACACCCACACACACAACTCTCTCTCTCTCTCTCTCTCCTCCTCTCTCTCTCTCCTCCTCTCTCATTCTCCTCTCTCTCCTCTCCTCTCCTCTCTCTCCTTCTCTCTCCTCTCTTCCCCCCTCCCCTCCCCTCTCTCTCCCTCTCTCTCTCCTCTCTCTCTCTCTTCCCTCACCCCCCTCCTCTCTCTCTCTCTCCTCCCTCCCTCCCTCTCTCTCCCCCTCTCCCCTCTCTCTCCCTCTCTCCTCCCCTCCTCTTCTCTCTCTCTCTCTCCTCCCTCCTCTTCTCTCCTCTCCCTCTCTCTCTCTCTCCTCCTCCCCTCACCTCCTCCTCACTCCTCACCTCTCTCACTTCTCTCTCTCCCTCTCTCTCCTCTCTCTCCTCCCTCTCTCTCTCTTCTCTCTCTCTCCTGCGTGGTTTTTTTTGTTTTTAAAGTTTTTTATGTTTTTGTTTTTTTATATCATCGTTAAAAACGTGCCTTTTTTTGTAAACCCCCTTTAAATGGATCCATGGCTTTCTTCAATAAATATCGTTATATCGTTATCTCTGTCTGCTGTCTTCTCTGTCCTCTCTCTCCTTCACTCTCTTTCTGTCGTCTGTCCATCGTCTGTCTGTTGTCTACTATCAACTATCTATCTATCTATCTATCTATCTACTATCAAACTATCTATCATCTACATCTGTCTGTCTTCTGTCTGTCATCTATCATCTATCATCTACTATCATCATCTATCTATCTATCTATCTTCATCCTATCTCCTATCTCTCTGTCTTTTTGTCTGCATCTATCTATCTCTATCTATCTAACTAAAATCTACTATCACTATCTATCTACTACCCTCTATCTGTTACCAAAATGTGTGGGGTTTTTGTGTGTGTGTGGTGTGTGGGGGTTTTTTTGTTTGTTTGTGGT
>CM060350.1:7979797-7982297 GCA_030674155.1 Stramonita haemastoma
ACTCGGGGAATCAATCCGTTTCAAGGCTCATGCAAGGACTAATTAAAGAAGGAGAAGAAGAAGAAGAAAAAGACGTCAAAATGACGAGACTACGTCACCAACTACTTTTGTAGTCAACACACTGACGTCATTTGACTGATGACGTGTACTCTTTTCGTTGCCTGAACGCTCTCGTGTAGGCCTAAGTCAAGACAGGTGGGAGAAGAATACTGGCTGGGTCTAACGGAAGCTTCGGAGCCTGTCTCTCGTCTGCTGGTCCGTTGGATCAGCACAAATTGGACCAGGGGGGTAAGTTTGGTTTTGTGGATCATCTTGAATTTAAAACCATTTTGATTGGTTAATCTTAAAATCATGATCTATTAAAACCCAAACAACAACAAAAATCGAAAATCGAACCATGTGAAAAAAAGATACCACCTAGAATTTAGAAATCAAAAAAAAAAAAAAAAAAAAAAAGTTTTTCATTTCAAAGGTTTAGCACTTCTTCTTCTTCGTCTTTGCAATTTTTCTTCTTCTTCTTTGCAAATTTTCTTCTTCTTTGCAATTTTTCTTCTTCTTGCAATTCTTCTTCTTTGCAATTCTTCTTCATCTTCTTCTTCTTCTTCTTCTTCTTCTCTTCTTCTTTTTCTTCTTTGTCATTCTTCTTTTTCTTTGCAATTCTCTTCTTCTTCTTCTTTTTCTTCTTCTTTGCAATTCTTCTTCTTCTTTGCAATTCTTCTTCTTCTTCTTCTTCTTCTTCTCTCTTCTTCTTCATCCTCATCATCATCATCATCATCATCATCATCATCATCATCATCATCATCATCATCTCTTCTCTTCTATCATCATCATCATCATCTCATCATCATCATCATCATCATTCTTTCTTCTTCTTCTTCTTCTTCTTCTCTCTTCTCCTCCTCCTCCTCTCCTCCTCTCCTCGTCGTCGCTTCATCGAACACTCAGACAGCAACAATATTTTTTTTATTGTTGTCGGTCATATGAGCGAAAATGCGTTGCGTTGGCGTAAGCGCCTAACAAATCATGGCTGGCCGAAAATTGTGCCAGCGTGTATCCAACTTCGGCGTGGAGAGAAGTGTTATTATTTTTAATGATACTATACTACTACTACTACTACTACTACTACTACTACTACTACTACTACTACTACTACTATATATTATTATTATTATTATTATTACTATTATTACCACCATTATTATTATTATTCGTGTATCCAACTTCGGCGCGGGAGAGAAGTGTTGTTGTTGTTGTTGTTATTATTATTATTATCATTATTATTATTATTATTATTATTATTATTATTATTATTATTTATTATTATTATAAGTCTTTCTGGAAAAAAGATAGGAAGATGGCCTAAGAAGGCTGAAAGTATTTATTTATTTATTTATTTTATTTTATTCTTTTATATCGAGGAAAATGGGATAAGCACTCATGAACTTTTTTTTCATCCAGTCCCCGTGTGTATGCAGTTGTGTAAATTTTGTTATCTGTTCCCACCGGCACTACTCTTACGAAAAGCGGAACAGGATTTAACGTGTGCGCGCAAGATGTTCTGCGTGCGTTCGAAGCACAAGGGGCCTCGGTTTACAGTCTCATCCAAAAGACTTTTGGCAAGAGTGGAGTCAGTACTTGATGTTAACTCCAGAGGAAAAATCCCCTCCAACGGGAATCGAACCCGGGTCGTCAAATTACGAGCGTAATGTTCTGACCACTAGGCTATCCCGTCCCCTTGACAAGAAGGAGGTGACAGGAAAAAAAAAAAAGGAACAAGGCAGAGACAAACAAACAAAAAGAAGGGGATAGATAGAATTAGAAGGGAATTTCTGGAATAGAATTTCCAGAGAGTGCGGATGCTATTTATAGTGAGACCTCTTCCCCTGGACATCCCCCACGGGGAAGTCAAGTCAAGTCAAGTCAAGTCAAGTCAAGTCAAGTCAAGTCAAGTCAAAAATTATCTTTATTGAGGGTAAAAGATTAAGTTTACACAACTTTTTTTCATCCTGCCCTCGCAAAAAAAATCAAGAAAATTGACTTCTAAAACAATCAAATACAAATATCAACCTTGGTTGAAAAGTAAAATAAAATGAGGATTTTCATCCAAACAGAATCTCACAACAACTCAAAACAGTAACATACTCAAGTCATACATACAAAATAATAGAAATACAAAGTAACATGGGTATGAATAACAACAAAGCAGCCAAATGTGCCAAGCATAAGGGGTGGGCTTATAATTTGTCCATCAGATGTTTCTTCAAAAGTTTCGTAAACATTTGTTTTGAAGGAACTGATTTTAGAAAGGAAGGCAGTTTATTCCACAATGTTCTTCCTGAATAAGCAAGGCTTGATTTATAGAGATTGTTATGGGGCCTGGGCAAAAACAGTCTATGGGTAGGCCTGTTTTTATTAACAGCAATTTTTTTCCAAGATTTTCTTTGGGGCTTTCCCGTTTAATATTATTATTGTACATACATAGATACTTGTTGAACTGCAG
>CM060350.1:8002297-8022297 GCA_030674155.1 Stramonita haemastoma
TGTGCTTTTTTCATCCAGTCCCCGTGTGGATGCAGTTGTGTAAATATTTTCATCTGTTCCCACCCGCACACAATGGCCTACTCTTACGAAAAGCGGAACATGATTTAATGTGTGCGTAAGACGTTCTGGGTACGTTCGCACACGGGGCCTCGGTTTACAGTCTCATCCAAAGACTTTTGAGGAGAGTGGAGTCACTGGCAAGTGTGCAGTCTCTCACTGAAAGTGTATTTCATCTTCCCCATGTGACGTTTCCTGTATAAAATGAACATTTCAACATGGCAGATGAACATCCAGTGACCTTCAAAAGTACATTTAAGTGCAAAAGAAAAACTTCCAGGGGTGGGAGAACTTGTATAATTCATTTCCAAAATAACAGAAAAGACTGTAACTCCACTAACTGAAGAAAGCAAAAAAAAAACTTTTTAAAAGTCTCTTCACTTGAGACGTTCTTCAGATGTGGCATGTCATAGACTAGATGAGATTTGTAATTGTATTCCAGGAGACCTTGACTTTACACGCCATGGTTATCACAGAAGCTGTTATACACGGTTTACAAGTGTGAAATTTGCCAGGAAAAGAAAGCGTGAGACAGGTAGTGAAGGACTGTCGCTACTTCAGGCCCATTGCTTCCAAAAGACAGTTGCATTTTTTGCAAGAAGAAATTTAAAAAGAAAGTTTCAAAAGGGGTTCCATGTTTTGGAAAACTTGGAAAATGTATCACCAAGACAGCAGAACAGTCTGTACAGGATGCAGCCAAAACTAAACAAGATGACATTTTCACTCATTATCAAGATACAGATCTTGTAGTACGTGAAGCTCACTATCACGAAGGTTGTAGAAAAGACTATCTGAGATGTGAAGACAGGCATGCTGAAACATCAACAGACCAGAAAACTACTGAGCAGCTACAGGCATAGGAGAGGGCATTTGAGTACATATGCGAGTATGATGAAAATGCAATAATCAGAGGTTCACAGGTGGAGAGAATGACCATGCTAGGTGAGAAGTACTGTGAATACATGCAACAACATTCTCCTGACTTCTACAATCCAGGATACAAGACTTACAAACTGAAAGAAAAAAATAATGAAACATTTTGGCTTCAGAATTCAATTCTGGGCTCCGAACCACCGCAGTGATCTTGTTTATTGTGATGAACTTGCCCAGGGTCAGGCAGTTGAGACAGCTTTTGTGTCAGCAGCTTCAGAAGAAAGACGTCTTGAGGAATCTGCATATGTCCTTCGCCGATACATTATGGATGCTTTCAGGGCAATACCTGATATGCCATGGCCTCCTTCTGCAGAATTTCTTCAGTCTGATGCTGTTAAACCTCCAGATATTTTCACAGACTTTCTAAAAACACTGCTATCTGGAAAGAGTAGTTCTATGGAGCAACCCAAAACCACCAGATTGGCATCCTTAATTGCCCAGGACATATGCTAATCTGTGACAGGAAGGAAGTGGAAAATGCCTAAACATGTTTTGCTTGGAATGTCTGTCAGACATGTAGCTGGCAGCTCTGAAATCATAAGTCTGTTGAATAGGTTTTGGTCATGTTGCTGGATACAAAACCATTGTGCGACTTGAGACTGCTATGGCCAATTCTGTACTTCAGTGGGCAAGTCTTCTTCCTTCAACAGTGAGTTTGACAGAGAACAAGGTTATCCATTTTTGCTGGGATAACTTTGACCTGAACGAAGAAACTCCATCAGGAGCCAACACCACCCACTCCACTCATGGCATTGTCATTCAAGAGGTTACTGGGGACACAATGCCTGACACTTTTCTGTCTCAGACAGAACCTCCTCCTCATTATCAGGACCGCCAATGCTCAGTGCAGTATGAGCCACATGATGTTCCTCCATGCTTTGCAAAAGTAAAGGCAGAACCTAAGCTGCATGTTGTGGAAACTCATTTCTCAAACACAGAGGCAGTCTACAAAGCTCAACTTGCTGATTTTTGGTGTGTTTTTTTTCTCCAGATTCTAGGCCACAAATGGAAGTCAACTTGTCCCTGGATGGGGAGGGTGGGTCTCACTCACAGGAGAAGGGACAGAAAAGAAGCAGTCTACTGTGGACTATATGGCACCCATCCACAACCCTGTCACTGAACATAATAATGATAATAATAATAATAATAATAATAATAATAATAATAATAATAATAATAATAATAATAATAATGATGATGATGATGATGATGATGATGATAATAATAATAATAATAATAATAATAATAATAATAATAATAATAATAATAATAATAATAATAATAATATATGGAACTTGTATAGCGCTGTATCTTGTAAAAACAAATCAAAGAGCTTGCATTCGACCTGCACAACACACAAGCAATCAACAGCAATTTACAGTTTTAACAAATTCGAATGTACACTCACTCGCATACACACACACACACACACACACACACACACACACACACACACACACACACACACACACACACACACACACATACACACACACACGCACGCACGCACGCACGCACGCAGCATGCGCGCGCACACACACCTATAAACGTTATACACTTTGGCAGGTAGATGTTGAAGGCAGGACAGGATTGTACGGCGTTTTCATTTCAATTTTCTGTTTTGTTTTTAAAATATGGGACAGGCGTTCCTTGTGCAGTCGTGACATTAACATATGTTGATAGCCTGTTTAATACCCTTTATTTTGGTACCAAATTTGATATGAATGTGTAAGAATATATTTATATAAATAATGTAAATTAACCTCACCCCCTAAATATTTTCCTTCTGAAGGGTTACCATATTGAATTGCTTGTATATCCTGAAATAACCTGGTTACATGAGGGTAACATATACCATAAAACGTTAAAATAAACAAAGTTTCAGAAAAATGCACCCATAAATCCCCCCCAGGGGGGGGGAGGGGGGTCTACGGAGGGACCAAGGTCTATGTGTGTGTATGTGTGTGCGTTTGTGAGTGTGTTTGTGAGTGTGTGTGTGTGTGTGTGTGTCTGTCTCTCTCACTCTCACTATGTCTCTATCTCTCTCTTTCTGTGTCTCACTCTCACTTTCACTATGTCTCTCTCACTCTGTCTCTCTCACTCTCTTTCTCAATCACTCTCTCTCTCTTTGTCTGTTTGTCTCTGTCTCTACTGTATCTGTCTCTCTCCCTCTCTCTCTCTGTCTCTATCTCATTCTCTTGCTCTCTTTCGCTCTCTCTCGTTCTCTCTGTCTCTGTCTCTGTGTGTCTGTGTGTCTGTGTCTGTCTGTCTGTCTGTCTGTCTGTCTGTCTGTCTGTCTTGACTTGACTTGACTTGAAATCTGCTGTTTCACACTGTCACCTTCTTTTTCCATCTTTTGTTTGTCCAGGATCATGTCTGACCATGCTGCTTCTTCCCACGTCTTCTTAGGCCACCGGTGCTTCTTGCCTTGAAAACTCCACCAGTCAAAAACGCCCCCCAAGAGAAAAATCGCCGCCATTGAGACTGACTGACAAAACAAATCTCCTGATTTTCCTGTGTTGGATGAGAAAGCTCTCTCTCTCTCCCTTCGTCATTACTCAACAACGTTTCCTCAAACTGGTCCTCAATGTCCAAACTCAATAATAACAACAATAATAACATGTACGACGACCACACCAAGCCTCACTTTCAGCTGACGCATGCGCAAGCCAGCTTCTTCCTGTCCTGCCTGGTGGCTTTCCTGTGGTGGTTTCTCCGCTCTTTCAATGGACGAAGTTCACACGCAGAGGCGGTCAGGACACCGGAAAAGGAGGAGGAGTCGGAAGCGGAAACGGGACTGACGCATGCGCAGAAAGATGGGGAGGGTTCCGGTTCCGTTAATGTTGTTGTTGTTGTTGCCAAGGCGACAGGGGGAGAAGGGAGTGACGTGGAGAAGGGGGACAGCGGCGTCATGAAGAATGACGTCAAAGAGGTAGTGAAAAAGTCTGCGGCGAGTTTCCCGCCGGTTCCCACTGTGGATGAAGTGTTGAAGGATGTTGTTGTGTTTGGGCTGGTGATGTTCTACTTCTTGCTCTGCGATTATGTGAAGGTGAGGTTGGTGAGTCAGTGAGTGAGTGAGTGAGTAGGTGAGTGAGTGGGTGAGTCAGTGAGTGAGAGCATGGGTTCGCTTGTTGTGGTCTGTCTGTCTGTTTCTTTGTCTGTCTATCTGTCTGTCTGTCTGACTGTTGTTGTTGTTGTTGTTATTATTATTATTATTGTTGTTATAACATCATCATCATCATCATCATCATCATCATCATTATTATTATTATAATTATTATTATTATTATTATTATTATTATTATTATTATTATTATTATTATTAATATTATCATTATTCTTTTCTATCGAGGATAATGAAATAAGCACTCATGGGCTTTTTTTTAACATCCAGTCCCCATGTGTATGCAGTTGTGTAAGTATTGTTATCTGTTCCCACCGGCACACGATGGCCTACTCGTACGAAAAGCGGAACAGGATTTAACGTGTGCGCAAAAGATGTTCTGCGTGCGTTCGAAGCACAGGGGGCCTCGATTTTTAGTCTCATCCGAAGGACTTTTGGCGAGAGTGGAGTCAGCACTGATGTTAACTCCAGGAGAAAAATCCCTTACTGCGGTGAGTGAGTGAGTCAGTGAGTGAGAGCATGGGTCACTGTTGTGGTCTTTGTCTGTCTGTCTGTCTGTCCGTCTGTTTGTCTGTCCGTCTGTCTGTCTGTTAGTCAGTCCGTCCGTCTGTCTATCTTTCTGTCTGTCCGTCTTTCTGTCTGTCTGTCTGTCTGTCTGTTAGTCCGTCTGTCTGTCTATCTTTCTGTCTGTCTGTCTGTCTGTCTGTCAATATCTTTCTGTCTGTCTGTCTTTCTGTCTGTCTGCCTGTTAGTCAGTCCGTCTGTCTGTCTATCTTTCTGTCTGTCCGTCTTTCTGTCTGTCTGTTAGTCAGTCCGTCTGTATGTCTATCTTTCTGTCTGTCTGTCTGTCTGTCTGTCTATCTGTCTGTCTGTTTTTCTGTCTGTCTGTCTGTTAGTCCGTCTGTCTGTCTTTCTGTCTACCAACACCAATACTACTACTACTACTACTACTACTACTACTACTACTACTACTACTACTACTACTACTACTACTGCTGCTGCTGCTACTACCGCTACTACTTCTTCTACAACTAATATCAACACTACTACCACCACCACCACCACTACCACCACCACCACTACCACCACTACTACCACTACTACTACTGCTGCTGCTGCTGCTGCTGCTGCTGCTGCTGCTACTACTACTACTACTACTACTACTACTACTACTACTACTACTACTACTACTACTACTACTACTACTACAACTGCTGCTGCTACTCCTCCTCCTCCTCCTCCTCCTCCTCCTCCTCCTCCTCTCCTCCTCCTACTACTACTACTACTACTACTACTACTACTACTACTACTACTACTACTACTACAACTACCACTACCACTACAACTACCACTACCACTACTGCTACTTCTACTACAAATACAACTACTAACTAACTTACGCAGCCTGTGATTGGCTCAGATCTTGCCCAATGAGGAACGCGTGTACAGTCGGGACTTGTTTCTCTTCCTGATGTTCCTGCTGTTCTTGGTGGCCTGTGCCTTCACAGTCACCCCCACCACAGACAAAATCCTCAACAGGTCAGTGTCGTTTACGGCTATTTTCTCACCCCACCCAGGTGTAAAAGGGGTACCAACCTTGTGTTGGGGGTTAACCCTGCGATATACTGGCGTCCTATCCAGGGGGGGAGTCTATGACTCTCAGTCGCTCAACGCCACAGAAACCGGGATAAGCACCGGCCTGATGAGCCTTAAGGCTCGGGACAGACTTGAACTTTTTAACAGTGTCGTTTGTCTTGTGTGTGTGTGTGTGTGTGTGTGTGTGTGTGTGGTGTGTGTCTGTGTGTCTGTGTGTCTGTGTGTCTGTGTGTCTGTGTGTTTTATGTGTGTGTTGTGTGTTTTATGTGTGTGTCTGTGTCTGTGTCTCTGTGTGTCTGTGTGTCTGTGTCTGTGTGTCTGTGTGTTTTATGTGTGTGTTTGTGTGTATGTGTGTGTGTGTGTGTCTGTGTGTGTGTCTGTGTGTGTCTGTGTGTGTCTGTGTGTGTCTGTGTGTGTTTGATTTATTTATTGATTTGTATTGATTTTATTCTTTTATATCGAGGATAATGAAATAAGCACTCTTGTGCTTTTTTACATCCAGTCTCCATGTGTATCTGCGCAGTTTTGTAAATGTCATCTGTTCCCACCGGCACACGATGGCCCACTCTTATGAAAAGCGGAACAGGATTGAACGTGTGCGCAAGATGTTCTGCGTGCGTTCGCACACGGGGCCTCGGTTTAAAGTCTCATCCGAAGGACTTTTGGGGAGAGTGGAGTCAGCACTGATGTTAACTCCAGGAGAAAAATCTCCTCTTCTGGAATCGAACCCGAGTTTTCAAATTGCCAGCGCAATATTCTGACCACTAGGCTATTCAGAGAGAGAGAGAGAGAGACAGAGACAGAGACAGAGACAGACAGACAGACAGACAGACAGACAGAGACGGACAAAGAACAGAGAAACAGAGAGAGAGAGACAGACAGACAGACAGAGACAGACAGACAGAGAGCTTGTTGAATCTATCGGCTGATGGATCAATTGATTCCTGAGTGAATGAATGAATGAATGAATGATTGAATGAGCTGATGGATCGGTGTGTGGATGATTGATTTGATTGCTTGATTGAATGACTGGCATGATGGATTGTTATAATTATTGGCTGAATATTTGGATTGGTCAGGAGACTGATTGATTTGTAGTTGGTCACTGTCCGCCTCACAGTTACTGCGTCATCTCTGTCTCTGTCTCTGTCTGTCTCGTCTCTGTCCTCTGTCTCTCTGTCTGTCTCTGTCTGTCTCTCTCTGTCTGTCAGTCTCTCTCTCTCTGTGTCTCTGTCTGTCTGTGTCTCTCTCTGTCTCTCTGTCTCTGTCTGTCTGTCTGTCTGTCTGTCTGTCTGTCTCTGTATCCGTCTCTCTGTCTCTCTCTGTCTCTGACTGTTTGTGTGTGTGTGTGCGTTGTCTCTCTCTCCCACCACCTTTTCTCTTCCTCTGTCTATCTCTCTGTCTCTCTTTCTGTCTATTTGTCTGTCTGTCTGTCTGTCTCTGTCTCTCTTCTCTCTTTTTCTGTCTTCTGTCTCTTCTGTCTCTGTCTCTGTCTCTCTCTCTCTCTCTCTCTCTCTCTCTCTCTTCTCTCTCTCTCTCTCTCTCTCTCTTCTCTCTCTCTCTCTCTCTGTGTTTTGTGTGTGTGTGTGTGTGTTTTCTGCAGATAGCACGTATGTGTATATGTGTATTTTGTGCATATAACATGTGTGTGTGTGTGTGTGTGTGTGTGTGTGTGTGTGTGTGTGTGTGTGTGTGTGTGTGCGCGCGCGCGCGCGCGCGTGTGTGTGTTTTGTGCATGTGACATAATTATGTGTGTGTGTGTGTTTGTGTGTGTGTTTTCTGTGCATACATTAATTTTTTCAATGACGTCACAATGACGCACTCACGCGCTCACGCGTGACGTGTTGTTTTGATTTATTTTTTGTTTTGCTTTTTTGCTAGGGACCAGACTGAGGAATGGAAAGGGTGGATGCAAGTGACGTTTGTGTGGTATCACTATTTCGCTGCCAAGGAATGGTACAACATACTCCGCAATATGATCGCCAGCTATGTGTGGATGACTGGCTTCGGTAAGTTCAGTTCAAGTTCAAGTCTGTCCCGAGCCGAAGGCTCATCAGGCCGGTGCTTCTAATTATCCCGGTTTCTGTGGCGTTAAGCGACTGAGAGTCATAGACTCCCCCCCTCCTGGATAGGACGGGCCATGAGTCTGTCGCAGGGTTAACCCCCAACACAAGGTTGGTGGTACCCCTTTTACACCTGGGTGGGGTGAGAAAATAGCCCCTAAAGTGCCTTTTCCAAGGGCACAACGCCATAGCCGAAAGCTGGGATCGAACCCGCAACCTTTAGATTACGAGTCCAACGCCCTAACCACTAGGCTACAGCGGCGGCTTGGGTTCGGTAAGTGCCGGTGTAATATGCTAAAATCACACTCTATGCAAGAAACACTACCATATGTGACCCTCCACCAAATAAGGAGTCGCATTGCACCAGAGGTCAGTTTTTAGTTATTCACAAGTTATTAATGTGCAATAAAAAGGCTATTCAATGCCAAAAAAAAAAACAGATTGAAAATCGGACAATTCTGTGCAAAGTTATTACAAATTGAAAGGGTAGACTGCAGGATGTGACAAAATGAGAAACGGACAAGTTTATTTTCGTAACAGGTGATCAAGAATGAGGGCTTGGGTATTTTCGAAACACATTTAAAAGCAAAAAGAGTATAAAAAAAAATAAGCCTTGATATTTCATTACAAGGTAGAATAATAGATATAGTTTAATAATCGATCAAAATCTCAAAATTGACAACTTGACCCCCACCTGCCTTTAATGGCTCCTTGTGCAAAAATTGAACAATGTGCTAAGCGATTCATTTCGTGGTGGAGCGTCACATATTTGTATTTTGTACCACTAAATGTCACAGCAGATTTCTCTGCGTGACGTTCGGGCTGCTCTCTCTCCCGGGGAGAGCGTGTTGCCACAAGTGCAGTGCCTACCCATACTTTTTTTTCTTTTTCCTGCATGCAGCTGTATTCGTTTCCCTATCAGAGTGGCCTTTTTTCTACAGAATTTTGCCAGGGTCAACCCCCTTGTTGCCGCGGGTTCTTTTACGTGCGCTAAATAGCGATGTGTAACACACGAGACCTCGGTTTATCGTCTCATCCGAAAGACTAGCGCTCAGACCACCACTCAGGGTCTAGTGGATGGGGAAAAAGTTTGGGGTCCAAACGGGGTACGAACCACCGTACACACCGACCCGGACTTTTTGCTTTCTAGGCAAGGCGCGTTACCACCTAGACCACCGATCCACCATAGTCATTTTGGCAACGCTGAAAGCACTATCAGTAGTGTTTAGAGCACAGGCCTACACGCCCAAACCACTTATTTTGGTTACACCTCCTACGCGAGGCTGGGAATCGAACCCAGGACCTCATTCATTCATTACTTGTTGGCAAGCGAACGCCTTAATTAAACATCCTGCCTCCTTCCTTCTTAGCATTTGATATTATATATATATATATATATATATATATATTATATATATATATATATATATATATATATATTATATAATTAAAAAATATATATATATATATAAATAATAAAATATCTAAAAAAGTGTGTGTAAGCGGCAGTGTTTTAGCTTCGAGATAGTGTTCCATAGTGTTCATAGCGTAGGCAAAAGTCCCTAAGATTGTGTTTACAGCATGTGCAAAAGTCACGGGATAGCCTAGTGGTTAGAACATTGCGCTCGCAATTTGACGACCCGGGTTCGATTCCCGTTGAGGAGACATTTCTCCTGGAGTTAACATCAGTGCTGACTCCACTCTCCCCTAAAGTCCTTCGGATGAGACTTTAATTAAACCGAGGCCCCGTGTGCTTCGAACGCACGCAGAACATCTTGTGCGCGCACACGTTAAATCCTGTTCCGCTTTTCGTCAGAGTAGGCCATCGTGTGCCGGGGTGGGAACAGATGACATGATTTACAAAAAACTGCATACACACGGGGACTGGACGTAAAAAAAAGCACAAAGAGTGCTTATTCTCATTATCCTCGATATAAAAGAATATAAAAAAAAATAAAATAAAAAATTTACAGCAATATTGTGCAAAAAAGTCACTACGGTTAGTGGTTATGGCATGAAAGCCTTACGCCCAAACCCCTACAGTAGTCTGTATTGCACGGTAGTGTTTTGAGCGTGTTACACCTGTACCCAGCCTCGCCCTTTCTTCCCAGTTTGACGAAAACAATCGAACTGAATGTCAAAGTCATTCGGATGAGACTCGAAACCGAGGCCCCGTGTGCCAATGCACGCGTTAAAACATCTTGCGCACACGTTTAAAACCCCGTTCCACCTTTCGGAAGAGTAGGCCATCGTGTGCCGGTAGGGCGGATGACAAAATTATAACAAACCAGCATGCACACAGGTGTCGTGTTTAGACACCATCCTGAGGAAAAATCGGGGAAGTTGGAGTCCCAGAGCGGCTCGGGGCTGTAGGTATATGGCAACGTTCTGGTGGCTCCTGCGACGGTACTGGAACCATTCGTATCGGTCATGCCCTTCCAATGGATCATTCCAGTGCCGTGGAGAGGGGGGGGTCTGCTGCATGGGTAACAGCTTGCCCTCCATACATACTATTCCCAGGCTTTGCGCTCTAAAGACTAGAGCGCAACTCCATAGTCTTCCGAGACTGATGGGTGCCTACTACTACTACTACTACTACTACTACTATACTAACTACTACTTCTGCTGCTCTGCTGAATGCTGCGGCTCTGCTGGCTGCTGCGCTGCTACTACTGAGTACACTACTACTAGGTATGCTACTGCTAGCTGAACTGCTACTACTGCTACTACTATGCTACTATATACTATGCTATAACTACTATACTACTACTATACTACTACTACTACACCTTTAACAACACTGGACTGTCTGTCTGTAGAGAAAATGGTGGGTTTAGGGGGAGTGGGGTGGGGGAGGGGGGTGGTGGAGTGAGGGTGTGGGGCGTGGAAAGGAGGATGGGGGTGGGGGTGTTGGTTGGAGGGAGGCATGGAAGTGGGAGGGGTGTGTGTGTGAAGTGGTGTTGTGTGTGGTGTGTAGATGTGGTGTGTGTGTAGTCTGTGTGTCTGTGTGTTGTGTGTCTGTGTGTCTGTGTGTTTACATCATCATCGACACCACTACCATCACCGCCACTACCATCATCATCATAATCATTATCATATCATCATCATCGTCATCATCATCATCATCCATCGTCGTCGTCATCGATCTCATCATCATCATCATTCATCATATGAACAGTTATAGTAAACAGGAAATGAAATTACAACCAAATTCTGAGTCTTTTCTTACTTAAGAAAAGGGCCTTGGGCCTCCCTTCTCTCTCTCTCTCTCTCTCTCTCTCTCTCTCTCTCTCTCTCTCTCTCTCTCTCTCTCTCTCTCTCTCTCTCTCTCTCTCTCTCTCTCCACGCTGCCCCCTTGAATAATGGATGATCGATCAAGTTCGTTCACAGAGTATCGACCGTTTAACTGATCAATGGATTGCTATAGATCTTCTCTCTGTCTCTGTTTCTGTCCCTCTGTCTCTTCTCTCTCTGTCTGTCTCTCTCTTCTCTCTCTCTCTTTCCACAATGGATTGTATTGCTTAGATCTCTCCTCTCCTCTCTCCCCCTCCTCTCTCCCCCCCTCCACCCTCCCTCTCTCCCCTCTCTACCTCCCCCCTCTCTCTCTCTCTCTCTCTCTCTCTCTCTCTCTCTCTCTCTCTCTCTCTCTCTCTCTCTCTCTCCTTCCACCAATGGATTGTATTGCTTACTATAGATCTTTTCTCTTTTCTCTCTCTCTCTCTCTCTCTCTCTCTCTCTCTCTCTCTCTCTCTCTCTCTCTCTCTCTCTCTCTCTTCTCTCTCTCTCTCTCTCTCGGGGGCGTGGTGTGGCAATGACAGAGGACGGACGGACGTGTTGAACAGTCTCCCGTTTAAATGTAAAAATGTGCCTGTTTCGATGGATGTATCTTGGTTGTTTTTGGCAAGCATGTGTGCGTGAGTGACTTTGTGCCTTCGGGTGTGTTGTTTGGTGGGTCAAGGTGGCAGCAGGAGACTGTGGTTGGTGTTTTAAGAGTTATATGGTGCAAAGAGAGACTTATTTTCAAGTGACAGGTAGGCAGATTTCCTGGCCTCTCTCTCCAAACATTTCGTATCACGTTGCACGTGCATGGACTGTGGTGATGGTCGTGGGGGAAAGCTGGGCTGTGCTGCTTGGTGAGTAAGGCCATGTGTGTTTTGCCTTTTGCCAAATGGTTGTTTTCTTCACGTGTTTTGTGCCTGTTTGATAAACACTGGATGACAAAATATAGGCGCTTGAAAAATGCCACAGAACACTCAAGCTCTACTTCGTGCAATTCAGGTTCATTGGCTGAAATTCTTATTGTGTCTTCATGTTCATTTTATAAACAGTGGACAGACACTTGTTAAAAACAGGCACATGAAAATGTCACAAATTATGCATGCTCCACCACCAAACAATATGTTCCACTTCATAGACTGGCACTTTGGGCAAATGCAGCAAAGCCTACAGCAACATTTAAATGGAATAAAAATGGATATTGATGGAAAGTTCTGCACATTAGAGAGCAGCCTATCAAACTTTATGGCTGAAATCAGTGAATTAAAAGAAAGTATAGTTATAAACAAAGAGGACATAAAAGAACTGCAAGAAAACAATACAACCATGTCGGACAGGTTGGATGTACTGGAAAGAAGGTTGGAGTCAGCAGAGCAAGATGCAAAGGCTTTCAACCTCGATTTATGGGTATATCTGAGTGTGACAAAGAGGATGAGTTTTTGACAACCCAAATCATTATTGATATACTGAATGATCACTCCCCAGCACAAAACTGGCATCAAGAAGATATCTCCAGAGCCTTTAGAATGGGGAGACCACACCCACACAATGCTCGTCCCATTCTGGTAGGGTTTTTGTCGCTTTGCGGACAAACTGGCGTTTTGTCTGACAGAGAGTCGAAGAGAGTTTGAGGGAAAGCGGCATCAGAGTGGCTGCTGACCTCACAACTCGTCAAAGGAGCATGGTGGAATTCCACGAGGGCAAGGCAAGATTGCCTACTACATTTACAGTGGAAAGCTGTATGTCAAAGACCGGCAACCATCAAGTTTTGCCAGGAACAATAACAATGAAGACCTTGCATATTCCTATCCCTGGCATGAAGAGGATGGCAGATATGGTCAGCGCCCCAGTGGTCCCCAAGCAGGAGGCAGGTCCGTGTCACGCCACAGAGAGCAGCCACGGAGTCACCACTCTGCAGCTAGACAGGGCAATTTTGGAGCAGCAGACAGGCGCCACAGGAGACTGGAGCAACCTCAGCATTAAGGTCTCCAAGGCGTCGTGATACTTCTGAGGAACAGGAAATGAGAATCACCCTACCACCAATCGAAGACAGGAGGGCAGGGCCAGGATGACCCTCAGCCACCAGGACTACCTTGAAAGGAATGTGTGCCTGTGACCCCTGGCACACGCTTGTACAGTGAAGTGACAAAATTTGGTCAAGCCAGAGGTCATAGTGCTACCAGTCACAAAAGAATGGTGATGATCAAAAACAGGGATAAAAAGGCAGTTAGATATGACAGTAGCTTCAAATAGAGGGGGTTCAAGGTACAAAATCTGGGCAACATCAGCTGATGAGCAGGCAAGCAGTGACACCTCCCAGGAGGAGGAAGAATTTAATACTGCTGACCATAATGAGCAAAAACGAAGTGACACAGTAAATGACATATTACGGGCAGAGGTTTCCAATAATGACAATACAGCTGACAGTGACATTTTTAGCAACAAGGAAGATGACAGCAGTACTGACAATCAGGACGAAGACAAGTCAGTTACAGGTGATGTTGTCATAGCAGAAAATAATGAGAGTATGTCTCAGTGTAACATGACAGGTACTAGTAATATAAAAGCTTGTGATGGAATAACAGGGACTGTAAACCAAAGACAAGACATGGACAAAAATGAGCCAGAAGCTACAAGTGAAGCTGACCCAGAAGAAGACACAAGTCACTATGACCTGACAGAGGAGACTATCCCAAAACTGACTTTGAGGAAGGGAGAAAGTAATGACAACATGACAGACGGACAAGACTCGGTACATAAGACTAACGATGCATGCAGCAGATCTGATAAAGAGGGGGGTCAGTCACAAGGGTCTTCGCCTTCTGCCCATGCTTTGCGTCCAAGGCGGACGGCATCTAGTTCACGTGCTGCAGATCAGATCCAGAGAAAAACTGCTGCAAGATCAACAAGTCAAAGCAGCATTGTTGAGTCATTTAAAAAAGCAGACTCTGCAAAGCATGCAGGGGGTAAGCAGAGACCCCAACCTCACAGACACCAGACTAAAAAGAATGGTGTCCCACACACCAACAAATAGGGACACGGCCAGGCCACAGTACTTAGTAGTCAGTCCCCTGTATCAACATCTCGAATTGGAACAAGTCCTGATGTACATAGTGTAAATATGCAATGTGTTAAATTTCTGAATTATAATGTTAATGGACTTTTACAAAAGTTAGAAAACACTGAATTTATTAATTTTCTAGTGTCTTATGACTTCCTATGTCTAACTGAAACTTACATAGCCTTTGATTTTGAGTCAACTTTATTTAATGACTATGTAATATTCACTTCCAAAGCAAAGAAGCTATCCCATCATGGAAGATACTCTGGTGGAGTAATTGTAATGATAAGAAAATCTTTTGCTGATTCTATTACACGCATCCAGGTAGAACAAGAAAATACAGTAGTTTTGCAAATAGACAGACACCTCTTTTCCACAGAGAAGAACATAATTATGATTTGTTCATATATACCACCTTGTGACTCTTTGTTCTGGAGGTCACAACATGGCGTATATGGAATTGAATTATTAGATCAATGCCTAGCAGATATATATGAACAGCATGGCAATTTTTTTGTTCTGCTTAGTGGAGATTTAAATGCAAGAACTGCAATGGAAAACTATAGCTTTAACGGAGATAACAGTGATTTTGAACAAATGTTGATTGCTGACTACAGTCATTATCCAAGGAAATCTCAAGATGATACCATAAACAATTTTGGGGAACAATTAATTGAACTGTGCAACATGCATGACTGTGTAATATTAAATGGCCTTAGTGAGCCAGGCTTTGATGATAATTGTACATTTATAGGACATTCTGGTGAAAGTATGGTAGATTATTTTATTGTATCTGTAGAACTTTATTCATCTGTTCATATTTCAGTTTTAGAGGTAGAGAGCATTGTAGAGTCAGACCATTTGCCTGTAAGTATGAAAGTAGTTATAAGGGACAATCAGGAAGGGGGGTTTATTGAAGATAAGCACAATGAAAATAAAGTATATGAAAAGTGCATTTGGAATGAAACATACAGAGATGAGTTTGTTAAATCATGGGAGAGCAAAGATATTCAAAACAAAATGTTGATAGCTGTAAAGGATTTAGAAAGAGATGTGGACAGTGCCCTTGAAATATTTGTACATTGTCTGAAAGATGCTAGCAGGTGTATGGTTAAGAAAACTGGTTTCAACAAAAAGACAAGGTCAGCATGGTTTGATGACGAGTGTAAAAAACGTGAAAAAAGAAACTAGAAGAAAACTTAATAATTTTCGATTTACCAGGACTGAGGAAGATAGAATTATATATGTAGAAGCTAGAAAGAGATATAAACAGTTGCTAAAAGCTAAGAAACTCACTTATAACAGACAACAAACTGAAAGGCTAGCAAATGAGGTTAAGTGTCCCACTTTTTGGAAGGAATTAAGAAGGTTGGGTCTTGGAAATAAGAAAAGTGTTTCAAACAACATTACTACAGATGACTGGTTTAACCACTTTAGAAAAGTCTTCCAGGGTAATAATGATGAATGTAGTGAGGATTTTGATATAGTAAGCGATGTATCTGAGGTAATAGACCACGTGTTAAATAAAAAGATAACAGAAGTAGAAGTTACAAATGCTATTGGAAAACTGAAAAACAATAAAGCAAGTGGTATTGATGAAATATCTGCAGAAATGCTAAAAAATGGCAGTGCAAATGTCAATTTATTTCTAGTAAGGCTATTTAATGTTATCTTTGACCAAGGCATATACCCACAAGAATGGTCCAAAGCCATAATCATTCCTTTGTATAAGAAAGGAGATCCTGAGGATGTTGACAACTATAGAGGTGTGTCTCTTTTAAGTATAGTATCTAAATGTTACACTACAATTTTGAATGCTCGGTTGTATGAATGGTTAGAAAGCAATAACTTCATTTCAGAATGTCAGGCAGGTTTTCGGCAAATGTATTCCACAACTGATCATATATTTACATTGTATGCTACTATTCAGAACTATATGGCTAAAAAAGGAAGAAAATTATATGTTGCTTTTGTAGATTTTAAAAAGGCCTTTGACTCAGTGGATCACGATAGGTTGTTACGTTATATCAAGGACCAAGGTGTAAAGGGTAAGTTTTTTGCATCACTTAGAGCCATGTATAAATCATTATCAGCATGCATTCGAGCAAATTTTGAATTAACTGATGTGTTCCAAACACCTGTGGGAGTTAGACAAGGTTGTGTTCTAAGCCCCACATTGTTTTCTATGTTCATTAATCAGCTAGCAAACGTTATGACTGAAAAAGGTAAGCATGGGGCTCAAATGTTTCCGGATATTTTTGAGTTGTTTGTCTTGTTATTTGCTGATGATGTGGCATTGTTGTCAACTACACCCACTGGCTTACAACACCAATTAAGAGTCTTAGAAACTTGTTGTGGAAATATGAAATTAAGTGTAAACACAGAAAAAACTAAGATTATGGTTTTCAGGGAAGGGGGATACTTAGGAAAACATGAAAAATGTTTTTTTAATAATAAAAGATTAGATGTAGTTAACAATTATTGTTATTTGGGATTTAATTTTACATCTATAATTAGCGCAAAGAGAGGGACATCGCATCTAGTTACTAAAGGCAAAAAAGCAGTCATACAGCTTCACAAAGTTTTCCAGAAGTGCAAGGAAATGACAGTAAATACATTCTTTAAAATTTTTGATACCAAAATCCAACCAATATTGTTATATTCAGCTGAAATTTGGGGGTTGAACAGACTAGAACATCTAGAAAAAGTCCATTTGATTGCTTGTAAAAGGTTCTTAGGTGTGCCTGCCAGGACACCAAATAAAATGGTTTATGGAGATCTCGGCAGGTACCCACTGTATGTAAATACATATGTTGCATGCATAAGATTCTGGTTTAAATTATTACACATGGATTCTGAAAGATTGCCACATAAAGCTTACCATATGTTATTAGAATTAGATAACAAAGGCAAACAATGCTGGGCCTCTAAAATCAGGGAAATATTATGTTTTACTGGATATAATATAGTTTGGTTAAACCAAGGAGTGGGTGACATAAAAATGTTCTTGCATGTCTTTAAACAAAGAATTGTAGATTGGTTTGCCCAGGAATGGACTGGCACCATTAGAGACCGTATGCGTTATGATGGTTATAGAAACTTTAAGACTATTTTTGAAAAAGAAAAGTATATTAGTGACATGGATATATATTGTTTCCGCGTTGCAGTTACACAAGTGCGTTTCAATGTTTTACCATTGAACAATAATACACAGAGGTATAATAGTTTAAACGAAGCTAAGCATTGTCCTGTATGTAAAGGCCAAATAGAGAATGAAGAACATTTTTTGTTGCATTGTCCTGTCTATGAAGATTTGAGGGAAAGGTTTCTTAAATATTCTAAAAGACTTCCTTTACATGTGTTACTAAAAGCTACAGTACCTGCTGATAGATATAATTTATCACGATTTATTTTTCATGCAACCAACAGAAGAAATAAGATAACTCTCTAGAAATTGTTCTACATTTAAATCACGGTTGATTGTGACGTACGTGAGTTACTTCGTGATGAACGTTTAAGATATGGATTATATAACTTTCGTGTCTAATTATTGCTGTTATATTATTTCATATACATATATGCTGATGGTGATGTGTTTATAATACCCATGTCATATGCCCACACTCTACACCCACCATTCTTTTGTATTGTGGCCTAAGGCCAATGTACAGTAAAAGTCTGAAGTCTGAAGAAGTCTGAAGTCTCTCTCTCTCTCTGTGCGTGCAGGAAACTTCTCCTTCTTCTGGATCAGGGGCGACTACTCGCTGTGGCGTGTACTGAAGATGCTGTTCCGGATGAATTTCCTCGTGGTGGCCATAATGGCGGTCACGGACAACGAGTACATGCTCTACTACATCTGCGCTATGCACACCTACTGGTTCCTGTCCGTGTACTTTTTCATGAGGGTCCTCTCTTCCTGGAACACGCACCGGTGGAAAATGGCGGCCAAATTCGTAGCCTACTTCCTCGCCAACGCTCTCATCTTCGAAATTCCTGGAAACTGCTCGAGACTGTTCCGACCTTTGTGGTTTATTTTTCAGTTTCATGACGGCGTTCATGATGATATCATGCACGAGTGGGAGTTCCGCGCCGGTTTGGATCATTGGGCGTGTTTCTTAGGGATGTTGTGCGCTTACAACTATCCGCATTACGAAGCTTTTATCAAGTATTTGGAATCTTCCCAAGGAATTGGTTACGAAAGGTGGAAAAGAGTGGGGCTTAAGATAGCGTTGGTGGGAGGGAGCGTGTTGATAGGAGTTGCGGTTTATTTCGCTTTCATGCGGCAAGAGAAACTGGACTACAACCGCACGCATTGCTACACGTCTCTGGTGGTGATTCTGGTCATCATCGTTCTGAGGAACGCCTTCCCGGTCTTGCGGCGCTACTACATCAACCTGTTCGCCTGGTTGGGTAAGATCACCTTGGAGACGTATCTGTCGCAGCTGCACGTGTATCTCCAATCCAACGCCAAACATCTGCTGGGTTATTTGAGAGGGTATCCTTTGCTGAACTAGCCCTGGGGACTGTGATCTATCTGGGTATTTCTCACCTGCTGTTTCGTCTGACGGTGAATTTCAGCGCTTTCTTTATCCAGAAAGACTGGCGCAAAGCTGCTCGCTTGTCGGCTACAGCTTGCGGTGTGATTTTTGCCGCTTTTGTGGTTAGTGTGTTGTCATGAAGAATGTACCGGTGTGAATGTGGGAGGAGAGAGGAGAAAGGGAGGGGGGGTGGGGTGGGGGGGTGGGAGGGAGGGGGTTAAAGAGTAGAGGTGGGTGGTGTGTGTGTGTGTGTGTGTGTGTGTGTTGTTTACGTGAGGGAGTTGCAGGGTGGTTTAGTGGTTAGAGCGTGTGAGTTTTGTGATCTGACAGCATTTGAAGACTGCAAGTTAGAGCCTGCACTGAGTTTGTCTTGTGTTCAGAGGGTTTATCTATTATTAGTAATATCCCTGAAGTCGGAATTCGGCTACCTAAATGGTGGGCCAAAAACAAAAAAAAGAACACTGTCGCATACGCAAAAAAATCACCATTTGGGATCCTGGCAGCTCTGTGATGTTATCTTTCTTCGGAAACAAACAATGCAACTGGTTCCAGCCCGCTTTGAAGAGGCAGTATAAACTGAGGTTCTGTATGCCACATGCATTTAGCGCACGTAAAAGAACCCACAGCAACAACTGAGTTGTCTCTGGTAAAATTATGGTTTAGGTAAAAAAAAAGTAACAGAGTGCAGATATTTGATCTGCCGCGACTCTGTACAACTTCTCGGCAACGACAGCACGGTCAGACAGTGGGAATGTGGCCTCTAAAAAGAGGCTGCATAAATACTACATTTTACCCCTACGGGCAAAGTGCATGCAGAGAACGGCTTTCGACCACCCCCCAACGATACAGAACGTCGCACAATTCACAGGTGTGGATCCAAACGTTACACCCACGACGCTAAGGGAAGTAATCTAATTACCGCCCTGCCACAAAAACAACACTATTTTTTGTGTAAAACAAGTACACATGCAGACAGGAAAATAAGGAAAGGGATAGAATGGGTGGCGCTGCTCTTGTGGCGAGGCGCCCTCCACACGGAGCTCTCTGTCTCTCTCTCTGTCTCTCTCTGTGTATCTCTCTCTCTGTCTCTCTCTGTCTCTGTATCTCTCTCTCTCTCTTCTCTGTCTCTCTCTCTCTCTCTCTCCTCTCTCTCTCTCTCTCTCCTCTCTCTCTCTCTCTCCTCTCTCTCTCTCTCTCTCTCTCCCCCTCTCTCTCTCTTCCCCCCCCTCTCTCTCTCTCTCTCTCTCTCTCTCTCTTCCTTTCTTTTTTTTTGTGGCTTTATTATTATTATTATTTCTTAGGTATTACTGAAGTAACTGGCGTCAGATGAACATTGAGATTTGCTTTGCCTG
>CM060350.1:8037297-8044797 GCA_030674155.1 Stramonita haemastoma
GCCAGCTCTGATAAGGTGAAAAGTGCTGGTAGTGTGAGTTCTGATAAGGGGAAAAGTGCTGGTGGTGCGAGTTCTGATAAGGGGAAAACGGATACTGGTTCTGATAAGATGGAAACTGATAGGGGTTCTGATAAGATGGAAACTGACAGTGATTCTGATAAGGGGAAAAGTGCTGCTGGTGCGAGTTCTGATGAGGAGAAAACTGATAGGGGTTCCGATACAGGGAAAAGTGCTGGTGCGAGTTCTGATAAGGGGAAAAGTGCTGGTGCGAGTTCTGATAAGATGGAAACTGATAGTGATTCTGATACAGGGAAAAGTGCTGGTGCGAGTTCTGATGAGGGGAAAAGTGCTGGTGCGAGTTCTGATGAGGGGAAAAGTGCTGGTGTGAGTTCTGATGTGAAAAGTACTGGTATGAGTTCTGATAAGGTGAAAAGTACTGGCGTGAGTTCTCATGTGAAAAGTACTGGTATGAGTTCTGATAAGGTGAAAAGTACTGGTATGAGTTCTGATAAGGTGAAAAGTACTGGTGTGAGTTCTGATGTGAAAAGTACTGGTGTGAGTTCTGATAAGGTGAAAAGTACTGGTGTGAGTTCTGATGAGGTGAAAAGTACTGCTGGTGCAAGTTCTGATAAGGGGAAAACTGATAGTGATTCTGATACAGGGAAAAGTGCTGGTGCAAGTTCTGATCAGGGGAAAAGTGCTGGTGCAAGTTCTGATCAGGGGAAAAGTGCTGGTGCAAGTTCTGATCAGGGGAAAAGTGCTGGTGCAAGTTCTGATCAGGGGAAAAGTGCTGGTGCAAGTTCTGATCAGGGGAAAAGTGCTGGTGCAAGTTCTGATGAGGAGAAAACTGATAGGGGTTCTCATAAGATGGAAACTGATAGTGGTTCTGATAAGATGAAAACTGATACTGGTTCTGATAAGGAGGAAACGTATAGTGGTTCTGATAAGGGAAAAAGTTCTGGTGCCAGCTCTGATAAGGTGAAAAGTGCTGGTAGTGCGAGCTCTGATAAGGTGAAAAGTGCTGGTAGTGCGAGCTCTGATAAGGTGAAAAGTGCTGGTGCCAGTTCTGATAAGGGGAAAACTGATAGGGGTTCTGATAAGGGGAAAACTGCTATTGATCCTGATAAGGGGAAAACTGCTATTGATCCTGATAAGGCGGAAACTGCTATTGATCCTGATAAGGTGAAAACTGATACTGGTTCTGATAAGATGGACACTGATAGGGGTTCTGATAAGGGGAAAACTGCTATTGATCCTGATAAGGTGAAAACTGATACTGGTTCTGATAAGATGGAAACTGATAGGGGTTCTGATAAGGGGAAAACTGCTATTGATCCTGATCAGGTGAAAACTGCTATTGATCTTGATAAGGTGAAAACTGCTATTGATTCTGATAAGGGGAAAACTGATAAGAGTTCTGACACAGGAAAAACTGCTAGTGATACTGATGAGATGAAAACTGCTAGTGGTTCTGATAAGGTAAAAACTGCTAGTGCGAGCTCTGATAAGGAGAAAACGGATAGAGGTTCTGATAAGGTGAAAACTTATAGAGGTTCTCATAAGGGAAAACTGCTGGTGCGAGTTTTCATAAGGTGGCAACCTTTTGGGGTTCTGCTAAAGCCAAAGCTGCTTTGGGTTCTCGGGGTGTGAACATTACTTTTGGTTCTCATGTTGTGAAAAGTAGCATGGGTTCTCGCGGTGTGGAAATTACTTTGGGCCCTGACAACGCAGAAACCTTACAAGCGAAATTAGCCCACGTATCTGACATACTCCTACAGCTGAACACTTCTTCTACTTCTGCCCAAACCTCTCCGCCAGACACGACAGAAAGCACATCCCTCAAATCTGAATCTCCCGCAGGAAAGAAACCTGACATCAACACAGTTAAAGTGATCTGTCAGCAGCAGCAAGAACAGCAACAGCAACAACAACAGCAACAACAACAGCAACAACAACAACAGCAACAACACAAAGAAACCTCACAATCTCCCTCACACACAGAAGAAATGGTAGTAGTAGTAGAAGAAGAAACACAAACACCCCAGGAGGAGGGACAACCGATCAGACCTGAAAAAAGACGCAGCAGCAGGGAAAAAAGCGACGACGCCACGAAACCGGAACCGGAACTTCCGCCGCAGCCGCCGACTCTCGCGCATGTCTGCGGCGACCTCATGGTAGCTTCCGGTTGCGCGTGGGCTCTGCTGTCTTTCCTCACCAGCGCGTTGTCGTGCTTTCCCAAAGGCTCCAAAGAGGCAAAGTGGGTGAACAAGCAAGTGAGGGGGGGTCTGTCCATTCTGACGATGTACGCAGAATGCTGTGACGTACTGCGAGGTTGCGTGCTACGTCACACGGGTTTCATGACTGTCACGCTGATGATTGTGGACCGCTGGAGCCGACAGCCCACTGGAACTATAGCGGTAAGTGAGAAAGAGAGAGAAGGGGGGGGGAGTGGGGGGGACAGGGAGAGGGGTGAGGGAGGGGGAGAGAGAGGGGAGATTGGGGGGAAGGGGGGAGAGAGAGAGGGGGGAGAGAGGGAGGGGGAGAGAGAGAGGGAGAGAGAGAGAGGGGGGGGGGAGAACGGGGAGAGGGAGGGGGGAGAAGGGGGAGAGTGAGAGAGAGGGAGAGAGAGAGAGAAGGGGGGAGAGAGGGTAGGAGGGGGAGAGGGAGGAGGGGGAGAGTGAGAGAGAGGGAGAGAGTGGGGGAGATGGAGAGAGAGGAGGGAGGGAAAGAGGAGGGAGGGAGAGGAATGAATGGGGAGAGAGACGGACATACAGAGAGACTTAGAGACAGAGACAGAGAAAGAGAGACAGAGACAGACAGACAGACAGAGGGCGAAAGGGAGAGAAAGAGCAACAACAACTATAACACACAAAAAGACCACGACGACAATGCTGATGAATTTGATAACAACAAAAACGATTTTACACCACCACCACCACCACCACCACCACCACCAACAACAACAACAACAACAACAACAGGAAAAATACAACAGTGACCAAAATACAAAAAAAGAGTAAATAAAACTCCTCAATAAATCAAACCACTAAAGACGACGATGACGACGACAAACAATAACAACAGCAATGCAACGATGGCGATATCAACAACAATGATAATGACGATAATTTCCCATCATTTGTGTGGGTTTTTTTTGTTTACCCCTTCTGTGAGGGACGGGATAGCTTAGTACTCAGAGCGCTCGCTTTCCCCCAGCCAAGGTGAAGCAGCATCGAGTGTAATTACCAATGAGATGGGTGACCGTTTGGGCACCTTGGCTTCAGTGCAGTCCCCCCCCCCCCCCCCCCCCCCCAGTTCACCCAGCTGTAAATGGTGACCTGCCCTCTTTAGGGTCAGGGAAGATAAAGCAGCGAGGGAGAGAGAGATGGGCGCCACCGCCCTCAACATGCTGCCCCCCTAGAGAAGCTGAGGTCTCTGACGCCTCGCTCCCCTACGAACACACAGGTTATGGAACACCTTTACCTTTGCCTTTACTTCATCATCCAAAGCCTTTTTATGCCTTCTTGGCATGTAGGGCAGCAACAAAGGTTCTCCACTCCTGCCTGTCTCGGGCCAGTTTCTGAATGGTTCCCCAGGAGTGTTGGAGGGTCTTCAGCTCTGTTTCTATTGTCCGACGCCAGGTGTTCTTGGGTCGTCCTCGCCTGCGTTTTCCTTCTGGTGTCCAGTGGAGGGCTGTTCGGGCGATGTCTCCTTGTTCCCGTCGGCTGATGTGTCCTATCCATCTCCATCGTCTTTGCATAATGATAGCATCTATATTTTCTTGGTTGCAGCGGGCCAGGAGTTCTTGGTTGGAGATGGTCTCAGGCCAGAAGATGCGCAGTATTCTCCTGAGATTCTTCGTGTGGAATGTAGACAGTTTGTTAATGTCACTCTCAGTCATCCTCCAGCATTCCGAGCCATACAGGAGGGTGGAAAGTACGCAGCTCTGATACAGTCTTAGTTTGGTCTTTTGTGCTGTATTGGGATGACTTCCACACATTTATTGTTGCAGAAATTGAACCGGGAGGTGTTGGAAGGCTCGCTGTTTCTGCTGTACCACTTGACGCGTAACGAAGCTGGCCTCAGGCATCTGAGACAGGGCAGCATTGTCCCCTCCCTGCTCTGCTTTTGCCGTTCCCCCTCCATGCATATCAGGTATAGAATTAACTAATTAATTAATTGATTGATTGATTAATTAATTAATTTTTCAATTAATTCATTTCATTTATCTATGTATTCTTTTTTGTGTTTATCTTTTTCTTGATTCATTCATTTTATTTTATTTTATTTATTTTTTTATTTTATCATTTAACTTTTAATTATTTATTATTTTATTTTATTTATTTATTTATTCGTACCACTTTATGTCACAGCAGATTTCTCTGCCTGAAATTCAGGCTGCTCTCCTCTCCCCGGGGAGAGCGCGTCGCCACAAGTGCAGCGCCTACCCATTTTTTTCTTTTTTGCCTGTCTGCAATTGCAGTTTTTGTTTCCCTATCAGAGTGGCTTTTTTTTTCTCAGAATTTTACAAGGGACATCTCTCTTGTTGCCGTTGGTTCTTTTACATGCGCTGAATAACGTTGTGTAACACACGGGACCTCAGTTTATCGTCTCATCCGAGAGATTAGCACCCAGACCAGTACTCATCGTCTAATGGATGGGGGGGAAGTTTTGGGCCCAAACGGGATTTGAACCACCGCACACTCCGACCCGGATTTTTCGCTTTCTAGGCGAGGCAGGCGCGTGAGATTCTGTATAATATGCAACGATTTTTGCCCACAACAAAGGCACCCGCATTCCAGCTTCGGAGATGTATGTATGCTGGGTATGTTCGTGTTCCTGTAACCCACTGGATTACGGGATCATCAGCATCAGCATCATCAGCATCATCAGCATCATCATCATCATCATCAGCAGCAGCAGCAGCAGCAGCAGCAGCAGCAGCAGCAGCAGCAGCAGCATCAGCATCATCAGCATCATCAGCATCATCATCAGCATCATCAGCATCATCAGCATCATCAGCATCATCAGCATCATCAGCATCATCAGCATCATCATCGTCGTCGTCGTCGTCGTCGTCGTCGCCGTCGTCGTCATCATTACTATTACTCTCCTCCTCCTCCTCTTTCTCCTCCTCGTCCTTCTCCTCCTCCTCCTCATCTTTATCAATATCACTATCCTCCTCTTCCATCTACTCCTTCTCAGTATCCTCCTTATCATCATTATCAGTATCACTATGCTCCTCCTCCTCCTCCTCCTTCTTCTTCTTCTTCTTCTCCTCCTCCACCTCCTCCTCCTTCTCCTCCTCCTCCTCCTCCTCCTCCTCCTCCTCCTCCTCCTCCTCCTCCTCCTCCTCCTCATCATCAATCTGTTGGTTTTGGTTTTACACACTCTTTTTTTCATCCTGTTGTGTTGTGTCCTATCCCGTGTTGCTGTGTTCAGACAGGCCTGCATGTTGCTGCGTTGCTGCATGTTGCTGTGTTGCTGCATGTTACTATGTTGCTGTGTTGCTATATTGCTGCATGTTACTGTGTTGCTGTTTTGCTATATTGCTGCATGTTACTGTGTTGCTGTGTTGCTATATTGCTGCATGTTACTGTGTTGCTGCATGTTACTGTGTTGCTGTGTTACTATATTGCTGCCATGCAGCTGCAATGTTGCTGTGTGTTGCTGCATGCTGCTGCATGCTGCTGTGTTGCTGCATGTTGCTGTGTTGCTGCTGTGTTCAGACAGGCCTGCATGTTGCTGTGTTGCTGCTGTGTTCAGACAGGCCTGCATGCTGCTGTGTTGCTGCTGTGTTCAGACAGGCCTGCATGCTGCTGTGTTGCTGCTGTGTTCAGACAGGGCTGCATGTTGCTGCGTTGCTGCATTGCTCCTGTGTTGCTGCATTGTTGTTATGTTGCTGTGTTATTGCTGGCTGCATATTGCTGCTGCATACTGCATGTTGTTGCTATATTACTGCCATGTTGATGCATACTGCTGCATGTTGTTGCTGCTGTGTTCATTTCAGACAGGCCTGCATGCTGCTGTGTGTTGCTGCATGCTGCTGTGTTGTTGCTGTATTGCTGCATGTTGCTGCTGTGTTGTTGCTGTATTGCTGCTATATTGCTGACATGTTGCAGTATGTTGCTGCATGCTGCCATGTTGCTGCCATACTGCTGCATGTTGCTACTATGTTGTTGCTGCTGTGTTCATTCAGACAGGCCTGCATGCTGCTGCTATATTACTGCCATGTTGCCACATATTGCTGCATACTGCTGCATGTTACTACTGTGTTCCTTCATTTCAGGCAGGCCTGCATGCTGCTGCTATACTACTGCCATGTTGCCACATATTGCTGCATGCTGCTACATACTGCTGCATACTGCTGCACACCTGCTGCGTTCCTTCATTCAGACAGGCCTGCATGCTGCTGCATGTTACTATGCTACTGTGTTGCTATAATTGCTGCCATGTTGCCACATTTTACTGCATACTGCTGCATACTGCTGCATACCTGCTGCGTTCCTTCCTTCATTTCAGACAGGCCTGCATGCTGCTGGCGGCGGCCGTACTGACGGACGCGGAGGCGCAGAGCGTGACGCTGACGGAGGAACAGATGACGTCACTGCTGCAACCCTTGCTGTGCGTCACCGCACACCCCCCCTCCCCCTTCCTCCTCTCCGGCTTCCTCCCCACTATCAAACAGGGTGTGTGTGTGTGTGTGGAGGGGTGTAGGGGGTTGGGGGTGTGGGGTGGGGTGTGGGTTGGGGGGGATGTAGGGGGGTTTGGGGGTGTGGGTGTGTGTGGTGTGGTAGGTGTGGGTTGGGGGGGGTTGGGGGTGGGGTGTAGGGTATGGGTGTGTGTGGGGGGGTGTGGGTTAGGGGTGGGGTGGTGGGGGGTAGGGGGGTTTGGGGGGGTGTGGGGTTGTGTGTGTGTGTGTGTGTGTGTGTGTGTGTGTGTGTGTGTGTGTGTGTGTGTGTGTGTGTGGAGGGGTGGAGGGGGGGTGGGGGGTTTGGGGTGGGGTGTGGGGGGGAGTGTGGGTGTGTCAAACAGGATGTCTATCTGTGTCTGTATGTCTGTCTGTCTGTCTCTGTCTGTCACTGTCCTCTCTCTTGTTTCTGTCTCTCTCTGTCTCTGTCTCTCTCTTTCTCTGTCTGTCTGTGTGTCTCTCTGTGTCTCTGTCTGTCACTGTCTGTCTGTCTATCTGTCTGTGTCTGTCTGTCTGTCTGTCTGTGTCTCTGTCTGTCTGTCTGTGTCTGTGTCTGTCTGTCTGTGTGTCTCTCTGTCTATGTGTCTGTCACTGTCTGTCTGTGTCTGTCTGTCTGTCTGTCTGTCTGTCTGTGTCTCTGTCTGTCTGTCTGTCTGTCTCTGAGTTTCTGTCTGTGTCTCTGTCTGTCACTGTCTGTCTGTCTCTGTCTGTCTGTCTGTCTCTGTCTGTCTCTGTCTGACTGTCTGTCTGTCTGTCTCTGTCTCTCTCTCTGTGTTTCTCTGTCTCTGTCTGTCTGTCTCTGTCTATCT
>CM060350.1:8054797-8059797 GCA_030674155.1 Stramonita haemastoma
ATGTTCTTGTGTTTTATTTATTATGGATATTTCTTTCAGCTTACAAAAAAAACAAACCCAACCAAAAACAAAACAAAACAAAATTATTTTTACTTTGTTTCAGGAATGAAATACGGAGGACCTTGGATCATGAAACCCTCTACCTTCCTTTGTACCAACCCACCCCCAGGAGTCTACCTGGATGATGTGAAAACTCAGCTGACATGGACTGTTATTTGTGGTCAGTGGCCTTTTTTCAATTATTCTGATGGGTGAGGGAGGGGGTACATACTTTGTATGCAATAGAGAGACAACAAAACAGAAAGGTTCATTTCTGTCATCCATTCAAACAGCAAATAGGTCTGGTTTTGTTCAGCACAGATCAAAAGTTCAGGGGCAGTTTAGAAAATTGAATGTCAGGCAGCCAGAACTAGTCAAAGATTATGATGAAAATATGGGAGGGGTGGATAAAAGTGATCAGCTGATCAGCAAACACAATACACTGTGCAAAACTAACAAATTTTGGAAAACGCTGGTTTTTTTCTTTTATTTCATTGCCATTGCAGAGGTAAACGCTTTTATTTTATTTCAAGATTTTAGGGGAAAAATCCATATATTCCAAAATTGCAGAGACATGATAGGTATGGTCAATTGGACTTTACTAAAGAATTGATTAGTCAGCTTGCAGGTATGGATGAATATGAAAAAGTTCTGCAAGCATCTGTCAATGTAACATTTACTATACATTCTATTGTCCCAGTAAAAACAAAAGAAAGGAACAGCTGGAAAAAATGCTATGCAGAAAAAAAAGAACAAAAAAACACATGTGACATGTGCCACTTACGGCTACTACCTGTGCTTTGTAGATAGCAGAAATTGTCTTTTTGAGTTTTCATGAAGGTTAGCTGAGTGAAAGTGGGTATGTGAGTGGGGGGGAGGGGGGGAGCGGCGCGGCAGTTGGGGAGGCCACCTTTTTGTTCATGTATTCACTTATAAAATCTGAAACAGTTCAATTCTGTTTATTACAACAGTGAGGGAAACGGGATAGCAGGGTGATGACTTCAGATCCCCCCCCAAAAAAGAGGATCGGTATTTTTCACATGTAGTACATTTGCTACTTTCATCCTTTGCATGCCCTATGGTCTATCTGTTATTTAGTTTTAAATTGTTTTTAAAAAGAACATGCCACAAAAAGAAAGAAAAAAAGTGTGCAAGACATACTGGACTCCCATTCATAATCATTTGTAAATCTGGAGAACCAAAGGTACTGAATCCAATGTGAAATAAGGTACAAATCAGCATGCTTCTAATAAATCGTCCCTCCTTTTTCCCTGTCACCAACACAGGATACGGGGACTGGATAGCCTAGTGGTCAGAACATTGCACGCAATTTGACGACCCGAGTTCGACTCCCGGTCGAGGGGATTTTTTCCCCTGGAGTTAACATCAGTGCTGACTCCACTCTCCCCAAAAGTCTTTTGGATGAGACTGTAAACCGAGGCCCCGTGTGCGAACGCACGCAGAGCATCTTGAGCACACGTTAGATCCTGTTCCGCTTTTCGTAAGAGTAGGCCATCGTGTGCCGGTGGGAACAGATGACAAGATTTACAAAACCTGCATACACACGGGGACTGGATGTAAAAAAGCACAAGAGTGCTTATCCCATTATCCTCGATATAAAAGAATAAAATAAATATAAAATAAAATAAAATAATGAACTGTACTCACACACAGGAAGTAAGCCCATGAATGAGCATTGATTCCATCACTTTTGGTCAATGCATTTTGTAACTCAAGGTAAACACAAGTAGTAAGTTCAAGCTTTTAAGAGAAACATGCAAGGTAGTTCGTTATGAAGTAAACCAAAAGAACCTAACACAGCAAGTGAATGAACTACATTGTATAAGTGAAGCAGAAGAAAAATTCGGAAATATTCCGACTTCAAATCCATTGTGAAGAACAACGTGAATGGTGCGCAATTTTTGGAAGATAAGTGGTTAAAATCTTTCAAAAAGTAATAAAAATATCAAATTAATCTACATACAAGTTTTTCTTTTAAAAAACTTCCACCTGAAGAATTAAACCATTCTATTCAACTGAAGATTAACACGAAATAGAAGAAACTAAAAACTCTTTAAAAAGACTATTTTTTAAAAACGACAACCCAAAGTTTTGGAAATCTAATCTTTTGCAAAAATCTTAATCCGAAACTTATGAGTTGTGGAACGAATTGGCAGAAAAAATATTGCTAAAGTACCATCGCCATAAACGGCTACAACATATTGCTTAAAAGTTGGAGGAAGAAGAAAAAAAAACAGAAAAAAAGTTTTACCTACACAGAAGTTTGAAGCAGCTTTAGTAGAGAGAGGACACAGAACATTTCGTCATTGTTCAAAAAACAGAAGAATGATGAACGTGGAAGAGATGAGGTATGGTGACGTAGGGGAGAAGGGGAGGGTCAGTGCTGACGGAGGAGAGGGGAAGAGGAGGGGGAGGCGGGGGAGGTTTGTGCTGTGGCCTCGGGTTTGGATGGAAATGTCTCGTGCAAGGAGAGCGCAACAACAGAAGAATGTGAGGACTCCGTTTTCGCTAAACCAGGTAAAGTCTAATTTTTTTGTTGACAATCCTTTTTGTTTATTTACTCTTCTCTGTCTGCCTGTCCTGTCTGTCTGTAGCTCTGTCTCTCGAGGACTGGATGTAAAAAGCACTCGAGTGCTTATCTATTATCCTCGAATAAAAGAACTTGCCTTGCCTTGCCTTGTCTCTCTCTCTCTGTCTCTGTCTGTCTGTCTCTCACTCTCTCTCTCTCTCTCTCTCTCTCTCTCTCCTCTCTCTCTCTCTCTCTCTCTCTCTCTGTCTCAGGAGTTTTAAGAGTTCAAGAACTCTCTCTTCTCTCTCTCTCTCTCTCTCTCTCTCTCTCTCTCTCTCTCTCTCTGTCTCTGTCTCTCTCTGTCTCTGTCTGTCTTTCTCTCTCTCTCTCTCTCTCTCTCTCTCTCTCTCTCTCTCTCTCTCTCTCTCTCTCTCTCTCTCTCTCTCTCTCCCGCCTTCTCAAGAGTTTTAAGAGTTCAATAACCCTATCTCTATCTGTCTCTCTCTGTCTCTCTCTCTGTCTCTCTCTCTCTGTCTCTGTCTCTCTCTGTGTCTCTCTCTCTGTCTCTGTCTCTCTCTGTGTCTCTGTCTCTCTCTCTGTCTCTCTCTCTGTCTCTGTCTCTCTTTCTCTCTCTCTCTCTCTCTCTCTCTCTCTCTCTCTCTCTCTCTCTCTCTCTCTCTCTCTCTCTCTCTCTCTCTCTCTCTCTCTCTCTCTCTGTGAAATCAACTTTACCTCACTCAGTGCAAAGATTTTTCTATGTTCTATTTGCTTTTCATTGCTCTCATATGTGTATATGTTCGAATCCCGTTCAAAAGGACTTCTCCCTGGAGTTAACATCAGTGCAGACTCCACTCTCCCCAAAAGTCCTTTGGATGAGACTACAAAATGACGTCCCGTGTGCGAACGCACGCAGAACATCTTGCACACACGTTTAATCCTGTTCTACTTTTTGAGAGAGTAGGCCATTTTGTGCCGGTAGGAACAGATGATAAAATTTACAAAACTGCATATACACAGCACATGAGTGCTTATTCCATAATCCTTGGTATAACTGAATAAAGAAGAATAACAATAAAATAAAACATGTGTATTATTCATGTTTTCTATATAACAATCCTTTTAAAATCAAGACTTTTTAGGGGCCTGGGTTACATGAACATTACGATGCCTCAGAGCAAGAACGGTTTATCTGAAAAAAAACAACCAATTTTCAATTTTTTTATATTTGGTAGAATTTACTGTAAACTTTCAGATGACAAAACGATAAAACAATTTTTAAAAATTAATTTTAAAGATATTTGAAGAAAACCGTTCTTGCACAAAATTGCCTGAGTGAATTTCTCATGGTAAAAGGGATGACTGCACGGCACTCCGCTTTTGCTCTAAATGCTGTAGTGCCAATTAACCTGGTAATTTGTGTAAGGAAGGACTTCCAGCTGTGCAAAACCTTCTTGCATGGGAAGGGATACACTAGGACCACTGGGCAGAGTTTACGCAACACTGGCGGGCCTGGATGCCATGTGGTTCTTGCCTGGGAACACTGGTGGCTTGAGAGTGATCTTATCTGGGAAAAAGGGTCAAGCTAATCGCCATGCCATGCTTGCATTGGAGGAAGTGCCAGTTCTGCTGTAATTTCTCTGCAGACACGGGTGGTCTGGCTTCACTGCCAGTGTTTTTGCTATCATGGCGTTTCTTCTACATGTATTACAACACAAACATACTATGGTAAAGATAGCATCAATGCCCTTCCTCTCTCCGAAAACCGAACGCTTCCATTCAATCCTCGATTTGTTCTGACCTTTCTAACTTTTCAAGTGAGCATATCTCGAAACTTTTGAAAATAGCAACTCTGCCGGTAGACCTTTCTTGCTCTGAGGCATCGATTATTGAACACTATCTTTGTAGGTTTTTTTTTCCTTTCTCTTTTTAGTGTTTGATTTTTGTTTCGTATTTTTCCTGGGCTAGATTTCTCAGTTTCACACCGAAACACTTTCCTGTATGCAACCATTTTTGCCCACGGTGACGGTTGCTGTATTTCGACATGGGGGGGTTCTCTTTGGGTACTTCACATATTGGGGGAGGGATAGCTAGCTCAGTGGTCAGAATCCTCGCTTTCCCCCAGCCAAGGTTAAGCAGCATTGAGCGTGGTTACCAAGCAGATAGTTTGCGCACCTTGGCATCAGTACAGTACCCCCAGTTCACCCAGCTGTAAATGGGTACCTGCCCTCTTTAGGATCAGGGAAGGTAAAACGGCGAGGGAGAGATGGATACCGCCTTCAATATACTGGTCCCTAGGGTAGCTGAGGTCTTTGATGCCTGGCTCCCCTACGACCCGCACGGGTTACGGGACACCTTTACTTTTACCATTTTTTTTTTTACCCCATGTGTGCAAAACACTAAACATGCCACAATCTCTTCAGTAAAAACACAA
>CM060350.1:8077625-8080125 GCA_030674155.1 Stramonita haemastoma
TGGGTGGGTGTGGGTGTGTAGAACTGTGGTGGTGGTGGTAGTGTGTGTGTGTCTGTGTGTCTGTGTGTGTCTGTGTTTACATCATCATCGACACCACTACCATCACCGCCACTACCATCATCATCATAATCATTATCATATCATCAGCATCATCATCGTCATCATCATCATCATCCGTCGTCGTCGTCATCGTCGTCATCACATCGTCATCATCATCACATCATCATCATCATCATCATCATCATCATCATCATCATCATCATCATCATCATCATCATGAACAGTTACAGTAACAGGAAATGAAATTACAACCAAATTCTGAATCTTTTCTTACTTACCCCCCTCCCCCCATCTATCTCTCTCTCTCACTCCTCTCTTCTCTCTCTCATCTCTCCTCTCTCCTCTCTCTCCCCTCTCTCCTCTCTCTCTCCTCTCTCTCCCTCTCTCTCTCTCTCCTCTCTCTCTCTCCTCTCTCTCTCTCTCTCTCTCTCTCTCTCTCTCTCTCCTCGCTCGCTCGCTCGCTCTCCCCACGCTGCCCCCTTGAATAATGGATGATCGATCAAGTTGGCTCACAGAATATCGACCGTTTAACTGATCAATGGATTGCTATAGATCTTCTCTCTGTCTCTGTCCCTCTGTCTCTGTCTCTGTCTCTCTCTCTATCTCTCTCTCTCTCTCTCCTTCCACAATGGATTGTATTGCTATAGATCCTCTCTCTCTCCCTCTCTCCCCCCTCCCTCTCCCCCCTCTCCCTCCCCACCCTTCTCTCTCTCTCCTTCCACCAACCGATTGTATTGCTTACTATAGATCTTTTCTCTCTCTCTCTCTCTCTCTCTCTCTCTCTCTCTCTCTCTCTCTCTCCTCTCTCTCTCTCTCTCTCTCTCTCTCTCTCTCTCCTCTCTCTGTGGTGCAGGAAACTTCTGCTTCTTCTGGATCAGGGGCGACTACTCGCTGTGGCGTGTACTGAAGATGCTGTTCCGGCTGAATTTCCTCGTGGTGGCCATAATGGCGGTCACGGCCAACGAGTACATGCTCTACTACATCTGCGCTATGCACACCTACTGGTTTCCTGTCCGTGTACTTTTTCATGAGGGTCCTCTCTTCCTGGAACACGCACCGGTGGAAAATGGCGGCCAAATTCGTAGCCTACTTCCTCGCCAACGCTCTCATCTTCGAAATTCCTGGAAACTGCTCGAGACTGTTCCGACCTTTGTGGTTTATTTTTCAGTTTCATGATGGCGTTCATGATGATATCATGCACGAGTGGGAGTTCCGCGCCGGTTTGGATCATTGGGCGTGTTTCTTAGGGATGTTGTGCGCTTACAACTATCCGCATTACGAAGCTTTTATCAAGTATCTGGAATCTTCCCAAGGAATTGGTTACGAAAGGTGGAAAAGAGTGGGGCTTAAGATAGCGTTGGTGGGAGGGAGCGTGTTGATAATAGTTGCGGTTTATTTCGCTTTCATGCGGCAAGAGAAACTGGACTACAACCGCACGCATTGCTACACGTCTCTGGTGGTGGTTCTGGTCATCATCGTTCTGAGGAACGCCTTCCCGGTCTTGCGGCGCTACTACATCAACCTGTTCGCCTGGTTGGGTAAGATCACCTTGGAGACGTATCTGTCGCAGCTGCACGTGTATCTCCAATCCAACGCCAAACATCTGCTGGGTTATTTGAGAGGGTATCCTTTGCTGAACCTAGCCCTGGGGACTGTGATCTATCTGGGTATTTCTCACCTGCTGTTTCGTCTGACGGTGAATTTCAGCGCTTTCTTTATCCAGAAAGACTGGCGCAAAGCTGCTCGCTTGTCGGCTACAGCTTGCTGTGTGATTTTTGCCGCTTTTGTGGTTAGTGTTGTCATGAAGAATGTACCGGTGTGAATGTGGGAGGAGAGAGGAGAAAGGGAGGGGTGGGGGGGTGGGGGGGTGGGAGGGAGGGGGTTAAAGAGTAGAGGTGGTGGTGTGTGTGTGTGTGTGTGTGTGTGTGTGTGTGTGGTGTGTGTGGGTGTGTTTACGTGAGGGAGTTGCAGGGTGGTTTAGTGGTTAGAGCGTGTGAGTTTTGTGATCTGACAGCATTTGAAGACTGCAAGTTAGAGCCTGCACTGAGTTTGTCTTGTGTTCAGAGGGTTTATTTATTATTAGTAATATCCCTGAAGTCGGAATTCGGCTACCTAAATGGTGGGCAAAAAACAACAAAAAAACTCCACTGTCGCATACGCAAAAGATGTCACCATTGGTGAACCTGGCAGCTCTGTGATGTTATCTTTCTTCGGAAACAAACAATGCAACTGGTTCCATCCCTCTTTGAAGAGGCATATAAACTGAGGTTCTGTATGCCACATGCATTTAGCGCACGTAAAAGAACCCACAGCAACAACTGAGTTGTCTCTGGTAACATTATTGTTTAGGTAAAAAAAAACAACAACTATTTTTTGTGTAAAACAAATACACATGCAGACAGAAAAATAAGGACAGGGATAGAATGGGTGGCGCTGCTCT
>CM060350.1:8082625-8087625 GCA_030674155.1 Stramonita haemastoma
TATAAGTCTTTTGCTATATATCTTATATGTATATGTTTATTTTTATCTTATTATTATTATCATTTTTTTAAACAATATTATTCACTTTCTTATGATCTTATTAATTAGTGATGATATTAATGATGAACAGTGATTGTCTTCAATGATGTTAATGACCGTCAGAGATTGCTATACATGTTGTTGGTACACCTGTAAATGATGTTTCGTGATTGTGAAACAGCTGTAAATGATGTAAGTGATTGTGAAACAGCTGTAAATGATGTTTCGTGATTGTGAAACAGCTGTAAATTACGTTAGTGATTGTGAAACAGCTGTAAATTATGTTAGTGATTGTGAAACAGCTGTAAATGATGTTTCGTGATTGTGAAACAGCTGTAAATGATGTTTCGTGATTGTGAAACAGCTGTAAATGATGTTTCGTGATTGTGAAACAGCTGTAAATTACGTTAGTGATTGTGAAACAGCTGTAAATGATGTAAGTGATTGTGAAACAGCTGTAAATAATGTTGGTGATTGTGACATAGCTGTAAATAATGTTAGTGATTGTGACATAGCTGTAAATGATGTTTAGTGATTGTGACACAGCTGTAAATTATGTTGGTGATTGTGACATAGCTGTAAATGATGCTAGTGATTGTGACATAGCTGTAAATGATGTTTAGTGATTGTGAAACAGCTGTAAATTATGTTAGTAATTGTGAAACAGCTGTAAATGATGTTAGTGATTGTGAAACAGCTGTAAATGATGTTTCGTGATTGTGAAACAGCTGTAAATTATGTTGGTGATTGTGACATAGCTGTAAATGATGTTAGTGATTGTGACATAGCTGTGAATGATGTTTAGTGATTGTGAAACAGCTGTAAATTATGTTGGTGATTGTGACATAGCTGTAAATGATGTTTAGTGATTGTGAAACAGCTGTAAATTATGTTAGTAATTGTGAAACAGCTGTGAATTATGTTATTGTTAGTGATTGTGACATAGCTGTGAATGATGTTTCGTGATAGTGAAATAGTTGTTCTTGCCAGCGTCAGTGCAATTTTTATTCCCCGATTGTTATCACTTCTATGCATATCAATGTATGTGTGTGTGTGTACGTGCGTTCGTGCGTGCGTGTGTGTGTGTATGTGTGTGCGTGCGTGCGTGCGTGTGTGTGTATGTGTGTGACGTGTGTGTGGTGTATGTGTATGTAGTGTGTGTGACGTGTGTGTGTGTGTGTGTGTGTGTGTGTGTGTGTGTGTGTGTGTGTGTGTGTGTGTGTGTGTGTGTGTGTGTGTGTGTGTTTCAATTGCAGATACGCACTTTGCTCATTTGAAAGCACTCGTGTGCCTCCAATCATTATTTATCAATTGACCAGCGCGCGTTCACGCGCAAATGTGAGTATGTATGTGTATGTATGTGTGTATATAAGTGCTTGTGTGTGTGTGTGTTTGTGTGTGTGTGTGTGTGTGTGTGTGTGTGTGTGTGTGGTGTGTGTGTGTGTGTGTGTGTGTGTGTGTTTGCGTGTGTGTGTGTATGTGTGTGTATGTGTGTGTATGTTTGTGTTTGCGCAGTGGTGTGTGTGTGTGTGTGTGTGTGTGTGTGTGTGTGTGTGTTGTGTGTGTGTGTGTGTGTGGTGTGTGTGGTTGCGCAGCGTGTGTATGTGTGTGTGAGCGACAGAGAGATAGATCTATACATAGATAGGTAGATAGATAGATAGATAGATAGATAGATAGATAGATAGACAGACAGACAGACAGACAGACAGACAGACAGACAGACAGACAGACAGACAGACAAACAGACAAACCGGCAAACACACACACACACACACACACACACACACACACACACACACACACACACACACACACACACACATAGAGTTTGGGGACAAAATCTCAGTTATGGTCTCAATGTCGTTGTAATCAATGTATGGTTTTTGTATTTGTAAAGATAGTGAACGAAATAGGCTAGATAGATATATTGTGACAAAGAGAGAGAGAGAGAGAGAGAGAGAGAGAGAGAGAGAGAGAGAGAGAGAGAGAGAGAGAGAGAGATTTGAGGGTTGACTATAAAAAAAGGTTTTGGACTCCAAAATATATATTTAAAAAAACCTGCAAAAAAAAGAGAGAAAAAATAAACCGGTGTTTTTTGTTTTTTTGCTTATGGGTTTTTATAGTACTTTTACAAAGGGTAATAAAACTATGAAAATGGGATTTCGAGTTATTGTTTTTTGGAATATGTATGTATGTGTGACTGTATGAATGGATTCTCTACCCCCCCCCCCCTCTCTCTCTCTCTCTCTCTCTCTCTCTCTCTCTCTCTCTCTCTCTCTCTCTCTCTCTCTCTCTCTCTCTCTCTCTCTCTCTCTCTTTGTCCACCTGTCTGCCTGTCTCTCTCGCACACGCGTTAAAACCTGTTCTCCTTTTCGGATGAGGGGGCCATTGTGTGCCGGTGGGAACCGATGAGAAATTTACAAAACATGCAAACACACGGGTATTGGAGGTAAAAAAGCACATGAGTGCTTATTTTACTACCCTGGAAATAAAAGAATCTCTCTCTCTCTCTCTCTCTCTCTCTCTCTCTCTCTCTCTCTCCTCTCTCTCTCTCTCTCTCCTGGAGTTAACATCTGTGCTGACTCTACTCTCCCCAAAAGTCCTTCGGATGAGACTTTAAACCGAGGCCCCGTGTGCGAACGCACGCAGAACATCTTGCGCACACGTTAAATCCTGTTCCGCTTTTCGTAAGAGTAGGCCATGGTGTGCCGGTGGGAACAGATGACATTTACAAAACTGCACGGGGACTGGATGTAAAAAAGCACATGAGTGCTTATTCCATTATCCTCGATATAAAAGAATCAATCAATCAATCAATCAATCAATCTCTCTCTCTCTCTCTCTCTTCTCTCTCTCTCTCTCTCTCTCTCTCTCTCTCTCTCTCTCTCTCTTAGATTGTTCTTTGACATCACAAGTGATTAAACTATTATTTGAGAAACAGATACAAAAAAACAAAAAAACCCCACTCACACACAAAATCGGGCAAATGCAAATGCATGTGTGTAATTGAAAGAATGCAAGTGTGCATCTCTAAAGACGCACGTGCGCGAGTGTGTGTGTGTGTGTGTGTGTGTGTGTGTGTGTGTGTGTGTGTGTGTGTGTGTGTGTGTGTGTGTGTGTGTGTGTGTAATAATTTTGCTGTCTATATAATTATTTTTGGTTTTTCTTTTTCTCCATACCTTGATGTATACTCTCAGTTTCAATTTCTATTTTTGTTTCTGTGTGTGCAAGTATGCTGGGATGTATGTATCTCTGTGTGTGTGTGTGGTGTGTGTGTGTGTGTGTGTGTGTGTGTGTGTGTGTGTGTGTGTGTGTGTGTGTGTACATAAGTATATATATATATCCGAATGAGTGTTGGACTGTCCAGGTGGGTCCACTCCTTGATGTTATCCATCCAGCTTTTGGTTTGTCTGCCTCGGCGTCTGCCACTTTCTAGCGTTCCTTGTAGGACTGTCTTGGGGAGGGTGTTGTGGCGTGTGACATGGCCGAACCATGCCAGCTTCCTTTTCTTGACAGTGGCTAGTAGGGGTTCCTGAGGGCCAGCCATCAGTGCGACTTGACTTCGCACAAAGGTGTTTGTTTTCCTATCCTTCCAGGAAGTTCCATATATATATATATAATTATATATATATATATATATATATATATATATATATATATATATATATATATATATATATATATATATATATATATATATATATATATATATATGTATGTGTGTGTGTGTGTGTGTGTGTGTGTATGTGTGTGTGTGTGTGTGTGTGTGTGTGTGTGTGTGTGTGTGTGTGTGTGTGTGTGTGTAAAACATTCATTTTCAGATACCCAAAGCTACGTCTTCGTAATTTTCGACCAAAAATGATCCAAGGGAAACAACTTGAAAGAATGTTGTCATTGCCTATTTTGCGCGATACAACAGTAACACCTTTTGTTCATCGTTTATGATTGGAAGTCAAAGGCCTTTATTCATCTATTTATGTAATCGTCTCTTTCTCTATCAATTATCTCTTCTGTTTGCTGTGATCACAGCAGAAAGATCATGGAGTTTGGATACAATAGTTAGATCTATACTGGTAGTAGGCACCCATCAGTCTCGGAAGACTATGGAGTTGTGCTCTAGTCTTTAGAGCGCAAAGCCTGGGTATGTAAGTATGGAGGACAAGCTGTTACCCATGCAGCAGACCCCCCCCCCCCCTCTCCACGGCACTGGAATGATCCATTGGAAAGGCAATGACCGATACGAATGGTTCCAGTACCGTCGCAGGAGCCACCAGAACTTTGCCATATACCTACAGCCCCGAGCCGCTCTGGGACTCCCAACTCCCCGATTTTTCCTCAGGGATGGTGTCTAAACACGACACCTGTGTGCATGCTGGTTTGTTATAATTTTGTCATTCATTCCTACCGGCACACGATGGCCTGATCTTCCGAAAGGCGGAACGGGATTTTAACGTGTGCGCAAGATGTTCTGCGTGCATTCGCACACGGGGCCTCGGTTTCGAGTCTCATCCGAATGTCTGACTATACTGATCTGAATAACTGATCTATACTGAATTGGCAATTTATTAGTTTTTGTTTCCCTCTCTCCCTTTACAATAAGACCGTATACGTTCATCTTTTGCCATTCGAAGTGAAAGAGCTTTATTATTTTATTCATTGATATTTTTGTATAACTGCTTTCCATCAATTACTAAAAATTCTAAACTGATTTGAATGCACGTGCTTTCATTTGTTTGGTTTGCAAGATTCAGCACTATACAAATTCCATGTATCATCATCATCATCATCACCATCACCATCACCATATTATTTTTATTATTATTATCATTATTTTCATCGTCGTCATCATCATCATCATCATCACCATCATCATCATCATAATCGTTGTCGTCATCATCACCATCACCATCATCATCATCATCATCATTATTATTATTATCATTATCATCATCATCATCATC
>CM060350.1:8090125-8092625 GCA_030674155.1 Stramonita haemastoma
TCAGCTGTAAAAACAGATCGATTTTTGCCAACATAATATGACTTTTCTATTTTTAGTGCTGGTATGACAAATGCTGAACCTGCTTGATGATTGTCTAAAAGTGAACCATCTGTATAAATTTTAAGACAATGAGAGTAATGATGCTGTATATGTGAATGAACATTGACTGCCATAATATTTGGATTTTCATTCTTTTTCATGTTGATATAATCTATATCAAAGTGCGCTCGTTTCATTTCCCAAACAGGACAAACTGAAACTGATCTATGTGGGTCTACATCGGATTTGGAATGTTCAGAACGCTCATAAAGATCTGATGTGTAGGTACTAATTGTCATCAAAGAGTTTATGTGTTGGGCTCTTTTGGGAAAATCTGTTTCAGACCTCATTTTTATTTCTTCTGAAGCAAAGTTTTCAGGTGTTGAGCTTCTTAGAATATATTTGGCACATACAAGTTGTCGATACTCTTCAAGTGGTAACATTCCAATTTCATTATATGTTTCAAGTGCAGAGGCATGAAATGGTACACCTAGAGCCAGTCTGTACGCCTTACAGTCTACACTTTGAAGCTTCTTTAGTAAATACTTAGGTGCGCTAAAAAAGACCTCTTGTCCATAGGATAACTTAGATCTAATAAGGGAGGTAGACAGATGTTTTAGAATTGTCATTTCTTGTCCCCAATACTGCTTTCGTACAATTTTTAGTAGATTTAAGCATTTTCTTCCTTTAGTTAGAATATGTTCAATGTGGGCATTCCACGTTAACTTTGAAGTAAGAAAAACACCTAAAAACTTTACTAAGTGTTTGTATACAACTATCTCATTTTCAACTTTGAATACAGGTAAATTGTCTGGATTGGTACCGTTGTTAAAAAGCATCATATGCGTTTTTTCTGTGGATAATTTTAGGCCATTCTCGATAATATACTTATTTAAATTATCAAGGTCTTTTTGGTATAATTTTTGAATATAATTTAAAGACCTTTTCGAGGTTTTTTGTTTCATGGATACATTCATCCACATGCATATGTCGTCTGCATATTGTACTAATGTAACATTCTGTGTTAAGCATTTAGGAAGATCATGTAATAGAATATTGAATAGAACTGGTGCTATAACGGAGCCTTGTGGTAATCCCATATCCAGATGCCTAGGATCTGAATAGTTATTTCCTACCTTTACCTGAATGGATCTATTGCTAAGAAAGCTCTTGATGTAATGATAAATGTTACCGGAGAGACCAATTGTCTTTAACTTGCTTAATAATTTTGCATGCCAAACTTGATCATATGCTTTATTTATGTCAAAAAATGTTGCAAGAACATTTTTTCTACGTGCAAATTGTTGTTTTATGCGTGTTGTAAGTTTAACTAAATTATCAATAGCAGATCTACCTCGCTGAAAGCCAGCTTGATTGCTTGCAATAATGTTATTTTTCTGGCAATAATATGATAATCTTCCAAGAACAACTCTCTCCATGAGTTTACCAGTATGTGAGGTCAATGCTATTGGCCTGTAACTGGCTTTATCTGTCTTGGGCTTTCCTTGTTTGTGGATCGGAACAACAATTGACTGTTTCCACTGAACTGGAATTACACCTTCAACCCAACATTTATAAAAAAGCTTATGAAGTAGAGTAATGAAATTTTCTGGTAAGTGTTTAATCATGTCATTGGAAATCGCATCAGCTCCAACAGATGTTTTCTTACTGGGAAGTGACATAATTGCATCCCTAACTTCCTGGAGTGTAATTGGAGCATTGATGTAAAGAGTGTTGTCAGGAACTGGGTCTTCATATTCCTTTTTCACCTCTTCTTCACTTCTGTATGTTCTGTGTTTGCCTAACAGACCCTCCTTACGCATGGTATTTGAAAACATTGTGGCAAATGCCTCGGCTTTTTCTGCACTTGTTGGAAACTGTTTGTTTTCTAGAACAACTGGACATGATGGCAAGTTTATGCCTTTTGTCATTTCATGTAATTTTGCCCATACTTTCTGAATGTCCTTATGATTTGTAATTTCACTACTACAAAAAGAGGACCAATACTGTTTTTTAGCTTGTGCTATAACCATGTTACAGTGGTTTTTGGCCTTTTTCTGCTCATCATGGTTACTAGGCGATTTATTTTTTAGAAAAGCTTTATGCATCAAATGTTTTCTATGTACAGCTTCTTCGCAAGCTTGTGTCCACCAGACATTTCCTAAATGTTGGCTACATTTTACAGAGTGACATCTAGGAATAGAAATATTGGCAGCTTGTAGTATGATATCTGCTATTTCAGAGTACATTAGATCTATGTCATAAGTATTTATACACTCTGTATTGTAAGAAGAGAGAATGTATGTAAACTTTTCCCAGTCAGCACGCTTATAATTATATTTTGGGACTTTGTCCTTTGTAATATCCCATTGACATAATTGGTTATGGAAGGTTATAACAATAGGTAAATGATCACTGCCTAGAGTATCTGTATGCGTTGTCCAATCGCATTCTGGAACTA
>CM060350.1:8100125-8107625 GCA_030674155.1 Stramonita haemastoma
TATTTTCATCCGGCCATTGCCCTGATTAGGGAATAGGAACCAAAAAAAGACCCTACCAAATCAAAAATACCCTGCCCCCCACCCCCACCCCCCAAAAAAAAACCAACCAACCAACCAACCAAACAAAAAGCAAAGATAAAAGCAGAAACCAAAAACCGAAAAAAAAAAAAAAAAGAAAATCACCATCACCAAGAACAGAAGTTCAACCTTTGATTATAAAAAGGAGATAGGTATACATTCAACAAATTAATGCACAATACCCACAATACTTATTTAAATCAAAAGAGATAGATATGTAGGCTATTCAACAAACACATAATCCCTAACTGACCCGGACATTTATGTCAAGAAATACACTGGTTATAATTAAATCAAATCAATTAAAATTGAGAAGAAAAAGCAGAGAAGAGAGCAGCCCGAACAGACAAAGGATACATATTAAAACATGTTGACAATCTTTTTTTAATCTTTTTTTTAACTTTAAAACAGTATCATGAGGGAGAGAGAGAATGATTTATTGAACAATTATGAGCACCTTTAAGCCCATGACACATAAAGGGTGGTGGAGGGGGGAGGGCTGTGTCAGTTGAATGTGAAGTCGAAAATAATCAATAGAATTTCATCAAAATTTACATGGACACCAGGTCATGGCATTAAGAGAGAGAGAGAGAGGAGAGAGAGGAGAGAAGAGGAGAGAGAGAGGAGAGAGAGAGAGAGAGAGAGAGAGAGAGAGAGAGAGAGGAGAGAGAGAGAGAGAACGTTGAAACATTATTTATAGCACTATGGCTTAGGCCGCTACACAAAACATGTATGAGGGCTAGAAAAGAATCGACATCTTGGCAGAAAAGGATTTCACCCATCATAATCATGTCAGCAATACACAGAGATTGAGAGAGAGAGAGAGAGAGAGAGAGAGAGAGAGAGAGAGAGAGAGAGAGAGAGAGAGAGAGAGAGACAGAGACAGAGAGACAGAGAGACAGAGAGAGACAGAAAGAGACAGAAAGAGACAGAAAGAGACAGACAGAGAGAGGCTTTTATACGGTTTTAAATTGGAGACGCTGGTTGACTTAAATTTTTTTTTTATTCAGAAATGATTTATTGCATAGATCTGCATTATTGGCGCTTTAGTGTTAAACGATTCTATCAAACGCCTTATTAAAAAAAAAAAAGTACTGAAGTTTTCCATGATTTTTGTTGTTGTTTATTTTGGGTTTTTTTAATCAGTTGTTTAATACTAGGTTGTTTATACATGAAAAAACCCTTTAAAATTAAAAAAGAAATAATAGTTTACATTTTTTTTTTTAATTACTTTTGCTTAGTTTGCTGACATCTTCCACATATGAACCATGTTGATTTATCCGTGCTTTGAAATAGATATAAAAAAAAAGAAAAAAAAAGAAGATAAATCAATTTTCCGGTCAACAGTATCAGTGCATGCATTAGAGAAATAAATGTTTGTGCGAAAATCTGTTTGTTTGCCTGCCTGCCTGCCTGCCTGCTTGCCTGTCTGTCTGTCTATCTGTCTGTCTGTCTGTCTGTCTGTCTGTCTGTCTGTCTGTCTGTCTGTCTGTCTGTCTGTGTCTCTGTCTCTGTCTCTCTGTCTCTCTGTCTCTCTGTCTCTCTCTCTCTCTCTCTCTCTCTCTCTCTCTCTCTCTCTCTCTCTCTCGCTTTCTCTCTCTCTCTCAAATCCAAAACTTTTATCGGGATTTCTTTTTTTAACCTGCTTCTTGCAGAAATCTGTAAAATGTACACACGGAGGCAAAGAACGCAACCCTAGTGAGAACCTGTGCAAGTAAGTAGAAATGGGATGATGAATATTTTGTTGGCACCCCCCAAATAAAAACAACAAGAAAAAATAACAACAACAACAACAAAAACAACCGCCCAAACAAAACAACAACAACAAAGCAAACAAAAAACTGCTGTTGGTGTGCTGGAAAAAGAAAACTACCAGCCATATAACAACTTTACCCCCGAAACTGCCTTCTAAAAACTCTTGTTTATCATTAAAAACAAGATGATTTGTGACGCTCCACCACAAAATGAGTCGCTTAACACATTACCCAATTTTGTGCTAGGAGCCATTAAAGGCAGATGGGGGTCAAGTTGTCAATTTTGAGATTTTGATTGATTATTAAACTGTATCGGTTTATGTACCTTGTTATGAAATATCAAGACATATAAATTTATTTTTGATTCCTTTTTTTTTTTTTTTTAAATGTGTTTTGAAAATACACAGGCCCTCATTGTGACAACCTGTTACGAAAATGATCTTGCCCGTTTCTCATTTTGTCACATCCTGCAGTCTATCATTTCAATTTGTAATAACTTTGCACAGAAGTGTCCGAATTTCAATCTGTTTTTTTTTGTATTGGATAGCCCTTTTATTGCAGATTAACAGCTTGTCAAAAACTAAAAATTGACCTCTGGTGCAATGCGACTCCTTATGTGGTGGAGCGTCACATTTGTCATTGGTTTGTGAAAAGGCGGTAACAAGGCTACCTGTCTCCCATGCGACCAGAGCCATGTTGCAGCGTTGTGTTTCTAGACTGGGACACACCTGCGAATTGTGCGACGCTGTTTTGTTTCCTTGACCAATGGGTGACCGTTTGCGCGCCTTGGTTTCAGTACAGTTCCCCCAGTTCACCCAGCTGTCGATGGGTACCTGCCCTCTTTTAGGGTAAGGGAGGGTAAAGCAGCCAGGAAGAAGAGACGGGCGCCTTCCTCAACATGCTGGCCCCAAAAGAAGCTGAGGTCTCTGGTGCCTCGCTCCCCTACGACCACACAGGTTATGGGGACACCTTTACCTTTTTACCTTTACTGTTTCTTTGGGTGGTGGTTTAACACTATGGTTGTGTTAAGGGAGAGAATCCCTCTTTCCCTGCACACGTACTCACTCACTCTCACTCAGTCCCATGTCCCAAAGGACGTAGGGGGGACATGAGAGAAGACGCAACGGAGATCTTTTTCCATGCTTCACGATCCTGTGTGGCTAGTAGGAGGCGTTGCAGGGGTTGGGCAGTCCAGTCTTTGATGTTGTCAACCCATGATTTCTTTTGGCGGCCTCTTCTTCTCTTGCCCTCGACTGTTCCTTGCAGGATGGTTTTTGCTAGGGTGTTGTGTCTTGTGGTGTGACCAAACCACATCAGCTTTCTCCTCTTTATGGTGGAGAGCAAAGGCTCTTGGGGGCCCACACGCTTTTTGATTTCTTCTTTCACATAGTTATTGGTCTTGTGTTCTTTGTATGATATGTACACTATATTCATTTGTATGCTTCTGTTGCCCAAATAAAATGTGGGTGTACGAGGAAAGGGCTAGGAGATGGATGTTTGCCCAGTAGTGGGCAGACCTTGGGGAAAAAAGGTTATGAAAGCAAGTGTGCAGCTGGTCTATATTTAGAAAAAAAGATTTTCAGAAGTCACAAAACCTCACTGTCTAGTGCTCAACTGAGTGGGGGGGACGGGATAGCCTAGTAGTCAGAACATTGCGCTCGCAATTTGACGACCCAGGTTCGATTCCCGGTCGAGGGGATTTTTCTCCTGGAGTTAACATCAGTGCTGACTCCACTCCCCCAAAAGTCTTTCGAATGAGACTGTAAACCGAGGCCTCGTGTGCGAACGCACACAGCACATCTTGCCCACACGTTAAATCCTGTTCCGCTTGTCGTAAGAGTAGGCCATCGTGTGCCGGTTGGAACAGATGACAATATTTACACAACTGCAAATACACGGGGACTGGATGTTAAAAAACCCCACATGAGTGCTTATTCTGTTATCCTCGATGTAAAAGAATAAAATAAAAAAATAAATACAATTTTCTTGTGTGTCCGTTTCCCTATCATGGTGACTTTTTTCTACAGAATTTCATGCAATCTCTTGCCGTCGTAGGCTCTTCTACGTGCGCTGAATGTCTGTTGCGCATGGAACCTCAAGCTATCATCTCATCCGAAAGACTAGCACCCAGCCTACCACTCAAGGTCTTGTGAATGTGGGGGGGAAAGTGTTGGCACAAACAGGGATCGAACCTGCGCTTCTCGCTTAGAACCGGTTTACATGAAGATGTTCTTCAAAACGGCGTGAAGATCTCTTCACACAAGATTCAAGATTTAATTCGCCTTTGACCCCTCTTGGGGCATAGAGGATTTCAGAAAACAAAATCAACTGTAACATATATGATTTGCATTAATAGAATACGTTCATACACAGAATTTCACAGAAATAAAAATATAGTCAACCTTTTCATTAATGTCATGCAACTTTACTCATGAATTTGCTAAGTTTTAATAACATATTTTTTATCAGAAGAGAACAAATTACAAAATGTAATTTACACACACACACACACACACACACACACACACACACACACACACACACACACACACACACACACACCTCTTTTACACATAGCAAGATTACCCATGATCTCAGTAATTAGTAATGAACTGTACAGTTAGCATAATACGGCTGCGTAAGTCCACGTTGACATCGAACGATAACTCTGAGCATAAAAGTCTTCTCCGAAGAAACCAGAAAGGGTCTCTTCTGCAAGGATTACGTGTAAACATGGCGTCGTGGATGATGGAAGCGTGCTACCTCTTGTATTCTCTTACAATTTTCCACTTGCTTTTTCAATATGGAAAGGCATCAGGTACGTAAATCAACTTTTAAAATATTTGTGGATTTTTCTGTCGAGGCAATTTTGCATTAAAGGAAAAAGATTGGTTGTTTCGAAAGATAATTAGCACCGCAACCTCCCTTCGCAGTTTCAATTTTCGAATTCAGAAATTACGAAAGTTACGCTTTTTCGCTAGGCCTAGTCTGTTTTGTTTGATTATTGTCTGTATTGTGATTGCAAAATACAGTTCCTGCTTTAGCTTGATATTGATCAATTGTCCAAAACATACAATTTATGTTTGTCTTAAGAACTGACTGGTTTGCTTAGGGGTGTGGCTCTTGGCCACGCCGGCAACAGAAAATAGGCTACAACAAACTGTTCAATTTGATTTTGAACATTTTGGTTTTGAAGTGTATATTATTATTAATAAACTTACAGTCTGAAAAGACAATCTGTACCAGAAAGATTTTTTGAAAATCTCAAGTTGATGCCTATATATAAATTCATGTGTATCATCATTGTATGATTTTACACAATGAATGAATCATTGAGTGGTGAAAACTGAAATTCATAAATTATCACACAGCCTACAGACTAATGTACAGTTTTATTGTAACAACAGAAACTATCATTAGGCTAATTAAAAAAAGTACTGACTACAAACCAAAAAAGTAGTGTCTTTAATCCAAAGCAGCATCACCTACAGTGCTGCAGCATTTTAATATCATATTGATGATAATTGATAATCATAATGCTTCAGCCCAGTCTACTAATCCAAAGTGTAATTAATATTATCAGTCTCAAAGTCTGCCACTTTTCAATAAAAATAGATCTAAACCCACCCATTCTCCCACTTATTTGATATGATATATATGACATTGGAATTACCATCTAAATCAATGGAGGTGAAGCTGTTAAATCATACTGCTGCATTGTAAAATCACAATTATTGGCATGAAGATATTGTACACACACACACACACACACACACACACACACACACACACACACACACACACACACACACACACACACACACACACATGGCACAGGCACGCGCACACACACACGCACACACACACACACAGAGTCACACACACACACACACACACACACACACACACACACACACACACACACACACACACACACACAGTGACAGTGAGTGACACACATGTGACACACACACACACACGCACACACACACACATACACGCACGCACGCATGCACACACACACACACACAGAGTGACACACACAGTGACAGTGAGTGACACGTGTCACACACACACACACACACACACACACACACACACACACACACACACACACACACACACACACACTCACTCTCTCTCACAGTCCACACACACACACACTCACAGTATACACACACACACACAAACACCACACACACACACACACGTACGTGTGTACACAAACTCACCCTCTGTTTTTTTTAAAAGTTTGAGCTTATACTTCACTGTTCATCCCTGAATCATATGAATTATATCGTAAATATCATTTTATTGTTAATTGTGTCATAATGATGATATTTATAAATTATAAAGTTCTATAAGTGTGTGTGTGTGTGTGTGCGCGCGCATGCGTGTGTGTGTTGTGCGTGTGTCACTGTGTGTGTGTACTCTGTGTGTGTGTGTGTGTGTGTGTGTGTGTGTGTGTGTGTGTGTGTGTGTGTGTTTACTGTGTGTGTGTGTTGAGTGTGCATCTGAAATTGAAATGTGTAATTTGATTGTTACTTGTGCTAGCAGAAAAAGCAAATGTCATGAGAGGGACATTTCTTAAAGTAAGTTAAAGAATCGGGAGTGCAGGTCTATAATTGGATCTATAGCTAAGTTAACAAACTATTTTCATAGAGTGATAAACACTTGGATTGTAGTTTAGATACATAATTACAGCATACATGTGCCACAATTCACAAGATTATATATATATATATATATATATATATCTTGTGAATTGTTGCACATGTATGCTGTAAATTTTGTAGTCTTCTATAAATCCGTAGATCTTCAAGCCTGTTTTTATGATTGTTTTTTTGTCCTAAAACCAGACTTTGAATACGAATTTGTGACCTGCGGGAGTTCCCTGAAGATCCTGAACAGCTACAACAATGTCCGCCTCCATTCCCACGACGTGAAATACGGCAGTGGATCAGGACAACAGGTGAGATTGATTGATGGACCATGACAGTCTTTTCATGTTTTTTCCTTTAAGGTGAGATACAGGTCCAAAAGTGGCCCAAAACATGTGTTTTTTTTTAGAATTAAAAATTGCTGGATGCATTTATGGAGATTTCCCTGTGTAAAATTAAAGAATTCAGACCGTAAAATATGTCTGTAGAAACAGGTTACTCATACTTGTTGTAGATAAAAAACGGCTTAGGATTTTGAAATATAATCGAGTTTTGGTGGCCATATTGGATTGTTTCCATGGCAACAGTGCAGAAAACTGAGTAAATCTTTTATTTTTATGCTTTACAAGTGATGCCCTTTCAATATATCATTATATGGCATAACTTTTAACGTGGGCTTGTAAACAAAATTTCATCAGTTTTGACCCCAGGGTCCCACATTAAATAACATAGTTTAATGTCAGAGATGTTTTCTTTACAGTTGAATTATCCTTTTTTAGGAGTGCTTTGGTATTGTTACACTTACAGAAGAACACTAGAAATTTAGACTAAGTAAGTAGTCCTTTAGATTCTAGAAAATGCTACATCTTCTGCTTTTCACACAAGAAAGTGGTTTTTTAAAAGTCACCATTTTATAATTCATAAATTGGGAAGAGGGGGGGGGGGGGGGGGTGTCTTTATTTTGTCTCATGACATTGTGTATCAGATTTGCCTAGTATAGAAGTAAT
>CM060350.1:8110125-8117625 GCA_030674155.1 Stramonita haemastoma
CAGCAAAAATAAGTGTGACTGTGGAGTCTAAAAATAAAAACCCAAACAAAAAAACCCGAATACATGATAACATGTATTATGAATAAATTTATGTACTGTATATAAATTGGTATTGCTATGTGCAGCACCCCCATCAAGTGTGGACAGACAGTGCGGCTGATGCACCTGTCCACACCTGCACAGTCACCACTTCCCTTTGATACATGACAACATCATATACAATATAATATGTGACGCTCCACCACATAAGGAGTCGCATTGCACCGAAGGTCAATTTTTAGTTATTGACAAGTTATCAATCTGCAATAAAAAGGCTATTCAATACAAAAACCAGATTGAAAATCGGACCATTCGGTGCAAAGTTATTACAAATTGAAATGATAGACTGCAGGATTTGACAAAATGAGAAACGGGCAAGTTTATTTTCATAACAGGTTGTCAGAATGAGGGCTTGGGTGTTATCAAAACACATTTAACAGCAAAAAGAATAAAAATCATGCCTTGATATTTCATTACAAGGTAGAATAACGGATATAGTTTAATAATCGATCAAAATCTCAAAATTGACAACTTGACCCCCACCTGTCTTTTAATGGCTCCTAGCGCAAAATTGAGTAATGTGCTAAGCGACTCATTTTGTGGTGGAGCGTCACATAATGAATGGGTATCAATGGCTATATATGTGCAGCACCCCCATCAAGTGTGGACAGACAGTGCGGCTGATACATGACAACATTATATATAATATATATATGAATTGGTATTGCTATGTGCAGGACCCCCATCAAGTGTGGACAGACAGTGCGGCTGATGCACCTGTCCACACGCCGCAACCTGCACAGCCATCACTTCCCTTTGATACATGACAACAACTCATATAACACATATGTGACACTCCGCCACATAAGGAGTCGCATTGCACCAAAGGTCAATTTTTAGTTATTGACAAGTTATTAATCTGCAATAAAAAGGCTGTTCAATACAAAAACCAGATTGAAAATCGGACCATTTGGTGCAAAGTTATTACAAATTGAAATGATATACTGCAGGAAATGTCAAAATGAGAAATTGACAAGTTAAGCATCATAATAGGTGGTCAGAATGAGGGCTTTGCTATTTTCAAAGCACCTTTAAAGACAAAAGGAAACAAAATTATGCCTTTGTATTTTACTACAAGGTAGAATAAGTGCTATAATTTTATAATCCATTAAAATCTCAAAATCGAGAACCTCACCCCCACCTGCCTTTAATGGCTCCTAGTGGAAAAGTGGAATATGTGCTAAGCGACTCATTTCGTGGTGGAGCATCACAATTGGGTATGGCTATGTGCAGGACCCCCATCAAGTGCGGGCAGACCGTGTGTGTGATGCACCTGTCCACACCTGCACAGTCACCACTTCCCCTTTATACATGACAACATCATATACAATATATATATAAATTGTATTGCTGTGTGTGTGCAGCACGCCCATCAAGTGCGGGCAGACAGTGCGCCTGATGCACCTGTCCACACGCCGCAACCTGCACAGTCACCACTTCCAGTCCCCCCCTCACACAACTTGGAGGTCTCCGCCTTCGGGGACAATGGGGAAGGAGATGAAGGTGGGTATAGGGAAAGGGGGAGAGGTTAGAGAGAGAGGGTGTGTAGAAGAAAGAGAGAAGGTTGAGGGGGGGTGAGGGATGTGTGATATATAGAGAGAAAGAGAAGAGGGAAGGAAGGAAAGAAAAGAGGGCTGAGGGATGTATGGAACATGTGTGTGAGAGAGAAAGGGAGAGAGAGAGAGAGAGAGAGAGAAAGAAAGAATGACAGTGACCGTGACAATGACAAATGGTTTTAATGTGTTAGGCTTTGGGCCCATTCACATGGGGGAGGGGGGGATCGAAAACTCTGATAATCACATATCAAAACGAGCAATTTACATTCACAGGATCTTCGCGAATGGAAGTCCGATCGCGATAATGTTCATAAGTCATACTACAACGATAATGGTTTTTTGTTTTGGTTTGTTTTTTCATTTCGATTGTCACTGTCATTACTGCCTGAAGAGGAAAGTGAAGCTTGACGAAGTCGCATCTCTATCGGTGTGGCCACATCGTCTGCTGTTTTCTGGTTGGTAAAGGCAGGTTTCCATTTCCGCCATTTGCTGGGCTGAGTCTGTCTTAAGAAGAGAGAGAGAGGAGGGAATGAAATAAAGACAGACAGAAAGTGGGCTGAAGCATATAGAATGTTTAAAAGATAGAAAGAAAGATGTTGGAATGTGGCTACTGTATTGGTCAGTCAATAAAAATCAGTCACATACTAAAAAATCTCACCATCAATGAGCGTAGGAGCTGTAGTTGAGGATTGGAGAAAAAAAATCACCGTCACATCTTTGTATGGAAAACACACACACACACACACACACACACACACACACACACACACACACACACACACACACACCCCACACACACACACACACACACACACACAAACACCCCAGGACTTGTATCACATGCAAAACATTGAAAGACTCTGGGGGCTCTAGGACATTAACTCTTTTGTTTGCACATTTCTGTGAGTAGCTACTTCCCTTCATTTCCATGCGCCAGTAAAGCTTTACTTCTCTTCATTCCCAAGTTTATTTCTGAAATTAAGGTACTTGTTTCAAAGTGAAATTACAGTAAAGACTAATATTACCGACCCCAAGTAACATGTACAGTTGTTTAAATTTATAAAAGATCAGGATCTCAGATACAGGAGTAGTCGGGGGGTATACTGTTTATGCTGATTAGCTGCACCCCGATATTCCGGGCTGTGGAATTAAGAGGGTCTCTGGGATCAGGGATAGATTTTGTGAAACGGATATACGGAAACAAAAGAGTTAAACAAACGTTTCCTCTGAAGACCCACTATGGTGTGTAGTCTTTCAGTGCAGTGTCGTTGTGACTTCTTTGGGAAGTCAGGCAGAAGTCACTTGGCACTGTTTAGAGTGTGTTACTGTTTACATGTGTGTGTGTGTAACGTGTAACGTGTTGTTGTTGTGTTACAGGAGACAACTGGGTGGTGGTCTGCAACGGCAAATACTGGAGTCGGGAGGACCGTGTGCGCATCAAGCATGTGGTCACTGAGTAGTGAGTACACTGCACCTTCTGCCTGTGTATCTGTCTGTCTGTATACACACACATATATACGTATATATCAGTAGCTCTGTCATATGAGGCAGCAGCGTAGATTTTGGGGGGGTATTTTTATGAGGTGTATTTTTTTGGACATGATTTGACATTTTACTTTGTGACTTTTGCCCAAAATGTGGATTTTTGTGTATGTTGTTAGGGTTTTATTGGTCCTCGGCTAGAGCTCTGAGCTTCACCAGTGGTGAGATTTTGTGATACATGTGTGTGATCGTTATTGCCGCCATGAAGGTAGCCACGTTGCGACTTCAGGGATGTATGCATGCTGGTTATATTGGTGTTTCCGTAACCCAGTGTACTGTGACATGCATTACAGGATCTTTAACGTGCATGTTTGGTTTTCTGCATGTGTATAACACAAAGGAAATGAAGTTAACCTGGGAAGTCCTAAAATCCCCACCCTTAACCCTTTCGTTGCTATCATAATATTTTGCTCAGCACATGCTGGACGAAACAGAGAGAGTGTTGAATCATGTCGAACTGCGATCGTCAACTGAGCATTGCTGGCAATGGTTTCTGTGATGAACACTGTTTGTCAACAGCACAGTAAAGAGGTTGATTCACCAGACGCCACCAAGATTTGAACCCACAACTTCATGGTCCCATCGGATTGAAGTCGAGTTGTATTAACCACTCAGCTGTAGTGTCGGTTGGGTGGGTTTTAACATGTTTACAAAATGCAGTACATGCATGTATTGACACACACATGACCACGGTTTTAAAGTTATCTCCAAAGGACTTTTAATGGGAGCGAAGTTGGGATCAGCGAGATATAACTGCAGGGACAAATCCCTCGATAAATAGCCTGTCTCTGGGTGTGGAGGTGCTTGTGTGTTGTATAAATTGTGCATTCATTCATTCAAGTTATGATTATGGTTGCAGAAATTGAAATCTCTGCATTGTATCTTTGCTGATGTACTGTGCTTAATATAGAATAAGAAATGGTTTTCACAGAACTAAGTTTGACATACAGGTTAAACTAATAGTCTGTATCAGAATTGCTCTGTTCGCTTGTCTTACACATGCGTGCATATGTTTGCATGCATGCACTTAAACACATAATCACTCACAGACGTAGGCACACACGCAGGCACAAATGCACACACACACATATGCACGCATGCAAGCACGCATGCATGCATGCACGCCCACACACAGTACACACAACACACACACACACACACACACACCACACACACCCACCCACACAACTTGACCAATGCTTACCCTCTGTGTCACAGCTACCTGCACGTCACGGGAAACTCTTACGGCCGCCCCATTCACGGGCAGAAGGAGGTGAGTGGGTACCCCTCCCCCACCGAGCTCAACTACTGGCAGGCAGCCGAGGGCATCTACATCACCCCCTCCCAGAACAAAGACGCCAAGTCAGGGTCCTCACCAACACACGATGATTTTAGTCAGTTCTGGTGTTTCTGGGAAGGATTAGAGTGTGTGTGTGTGTGAGGGAGTTTATAGTGTGTGTGTAGGTGTGTGTGTGTGTGTTTGTTTTGATGTCTATCCACTCTAAAGTGATTTTAGACAGTGTGTGTGTGTGTGTGTTTTGACGTCTATCCACTCTAAAGTGATTTTAGACAGTGTGTGTGTGTGTGTGTGTGTTGTGTGTGGTGTGTGTGTGTGTGTGTGTTCGTTTTGATGTCTGTCCACTCTAAAGTGTTTTTAGACAGTGTGTGTGTGTGTGTGTGTGTGTGTGTGTGTGTGTGTTCGTTTTGATGTCTATCTACCTAAAGTGATTTAGACAGTTTTGTGTGTGTGTGTGGTGTGTGTGTGTGTGTGTGTGTGTCTGTGTCTGTGTCTTGTGTCTGTGTGTCTGTGTGTGTCTGTCAGCGTGCGCATGTGAGTGAGTGGAAACTCAAGGTACTAGTTGCTAAAAATGTGTGTATGTGATAACCATTGTCAGAAACCTTTTACTTTAATGACTGTGTGTGTTTCATTCTTTAGGTTGTAGGTGCACTTCATTCCTTGATACTTAGAGAAAGACACTTACCCTCATTGTTTATTTTTTGTTTTTCCTTGGCACCTTTCTTCCACTTCTGTGTAAAATTCTCATGTATAATAGGGGATCATGTTAAGGCTCCATGGGTCTATGAGAGTGTGTATGATATCCCATGTGTGTTTGGTGAACATTTTCATCAGGAGCAATTGTACAGGTACCAGAATATATTTTCATGAATCATGATGTACGTTATCAAAGTAGTGTTTGAAAGAGTGATGGATAGAGAGGGAGAATACAGAGAGAGAGAAAGGCCACTGCCCTGATGCGTTTTTTCAGTGTAAAACCAGATTTGTTGGAAGCGTTCCAGCCAGCATGTTCTATGATGTGTTCCATCACACACTTTGAGTCAGATCACCAGGAATAGTGATGTTTGCTTCTATGTTTGTTGGTTTATTTTGCTGATGTATTTTTCAAGAATCATGTTTGGCACGTTGCACAGCCCTTCTAGCGTTTGACTACAGTGCACACACACACCCAGCATAAGTCAGTTAAGGACCCAGCCCTAAAATTACCACACCCCTTCCTTTACCTTGTGGAATGTGTGGTCAGTTCCTGCTAAAACTAGCACCAGCTGGCCCAGTGCATCTGCTTTGGCGTGATACAGTGGTTTGAGTTGGGAAGCTGTTTGAAACCTTTTTTTTTTTTTTTTTTTAATACCTTTTTTGGGAATTGGGCACTTTTTCTCTTTCAAAAAAAAAGTATGTGAAAATTTTTTTATACAGAAACCCAAACAATACTGCTGAATTTCTAGAAATTAAGTTGCAGATAAGCTGTTATGTTGACATGAAAATGATGAGGCAATTTTTGTTCTTGTTGTTGTCCGGTTGAATGGTCAGCCCTGATGTGGTTTTCATGGTTATTAGGCTGTAAAGGACATGAAAATGTACAGGATTTTTTTTTCAGTGGGTTTTGTTGTATGTAAAGAAAATAATACATGTCTAAATCATGTTTACTCATTGTCATGGGCTACATGGTTTTAATTAAACAGCACAGCACATGGAGCAATAAGAATCACACAGCAATACAAGAACACACGCAGAACATCTTGCGCACAAGTTAAATCCTGTTCCACTTTTCGTAAGAGTAGGCCATCCTGTGCCAGTGGGAACAGATGACATTTACAAAACTGCATGCACAGGGGGCTGGATGTTGTTAAAAAGCACAAGGGTGCTTATCCCATTATCCTCGATATAAAAGAATAAAAATAAAATAAAAAATAAATAAATAAAAAGACAGCTTAGAACAATGCGAACACTAAAGCTGGAATGCGGCTAGCTACTGTCATGGTAGGAAAAAATGGTCGCATACAGATACGCAAAAATTTCACTGTTTGTGAACCTTGGAGCTTTAGCTGAGAACAAAACAAAATAAAACCAATCCCCAGAACATTGTAAGAACATGTAGTTTGTGTCACCTCAAAGAATAAGATTGTTGTGACTTGTGTGTCGTACAGTGAACACTCAGACAGCAACTACTGTTGCCTGTCATGCAAGTGATAATTGCATTGGCTGCGCTGAGGCTGCAGTCAGCCAGCGCATCTGACTTGTCGGGATACAATGTTTTGTGTGGGAGGCTTACTCTTTATGCTTATCATGCAAAGATTTCACACTAAATTTGTACTGCATGGGAATCAGTAAATTTTATTGTACGGAAAAAAAAAAAAAAAAAGAAAAATTAGATACGCGCATTCCCTTTCTTTGAAAGTCGTTGGTTTTTTTTTTTTACTTGATCCCAAAAGTGAGTTCAAGTCATTGACAAGTTATCTCCCTGGCAACTGAAAACTGTTCATTGGTAAACATCATGATCTGTTATTGGTGGTAAGGCATGTAGTTGCTCCCCTTTGACCAAAACAGAGTGTCAGGCTATAAATAGGATGAGCAGTTTGCCTGTATGGCTGTTTTCATAAAGGCAGCCATTTTCAGACTTAAGGTGTTTTTTGTTTTTTTGTGTGTTTTTTTAATGGTGGGGACAGGTTGTTATGCTAAGAGCTTGTCATGGATGAAGGCAGTCTCAACTGAACATTGCAAAGTGTAGCGACAATCTTAATGTGGGCCTTGGCCCTCTGCTAATATCATCAATAACTGATACAGCTTTTGGCCTGGGCAAGAAGTTTTCCTTTGACATTGGATGACAGTTCAGTTATCATCTTCTGCTTAGTGTGGGTTAAGTTTTTCATAAAAATTTGACCAGAAATCCAGTTTACTGGTAAAGTTTCATCCATAATTTGTTTGTTGTGTAATATGTAATAGTTACAGACTATATGCAAGTGGCGGGATAGCTAAGTGGTCAGAGCACTCGCTTTCCACAAGTCA
>CM060350.1:8125125-8127625 GCA_030674155.1 Stramonita haemastoma
AACCGAGACCCCGTGTGCGAGCGCACGCAAAACATCCTGCGCACACGTTAAAACCCGTTCCACTTTTCGGAAGAGTAGGCCATTGAGTGGCGCGCGGTGTGGGAACGGATGACAAAATTGACAAAACTACACACACACACACACACACACACGGGGACTGGCTGTAAAAAAAGCACACGAGTGCGTATTCCATTATCCTGGAAATGAAATAATAAAATAAAACATTGGTACTAACTCCACTCTCCTAAAAAATAAAAAAAAAGTCTGCACGAAACTATAAGCCCAAGTCATGTGTACAAACAACCCCGAAGTCGGAATGCAGATACCTTCTTAGTGGGTAAAGAGAGAAAAAACGGTCGTATACGCAAATCTTGCTAATGGTGGACCTCGGAGCTCTAGCGGAGGAACAGGGAGGGGGGGGGGGGGGGGAGGATATATGCACATACGGACGCAGAATATCTTGAAATCACAATAAAACCCAGTTCAGTTTACTTTTTTTTTCTGTAGAAGGCCTGGCTATCTATGGTCACTGGGAGGGATGACCAGAGGCCATATGTCGAGATTCGAACCCACGACTTCATAGACCCATACGGTGGAAGTAAAACCCATTATGATCCACACAGTTGTAGCGTAGGGAGTCTTCCTCAGTCATTCATACATCTATATACAGCTCTCTGTCTCTGTTTGTCGGTATCTGTCTGTGTGTCTGTGTGTCTGTCTGTGTGTCTTTCTGTCTGTGTCTTTCTGTCTATCTGTCTGTGTGTGTGTGTGTGTGTGTGTGTCTCTCTGTCTGTCTCTCTCTCTCTCAATCTCTCTGTCTGTATCTCTCATTGTCTCTGTCTCTATCTCTCTCTGTCTGTCTCTGTCTCTCTTTCTTTTTGTCTGTCTGTCTGCCTCTCTCCCCCTCTGAATCTCTCTCTTTCCCTCCCCACCCTCTCTCTCCCTACCCTCTCTCTCTCTCCTCCCTCTCCCCCCTCTCTCCCCCTCCTACCCCCTCTCTCCCCCCCCCCCACTCACACAACCAAAGGCAGGTTGATTTACCTTTAACGCCTTAAGGGAAAACTAACCAGAAAGGAGACTCGTTCCCTTTGTGCGGAACACAAAATGAGCGTGCACACGATACAACCTGGCAGGGTAGCCACCCCTTCCCTGACCAACCCTAGCTAGCGCAACGAAACGAACTAACTGGAAGGACCTCTACCCCCCCCCCCCCACCCCCCCCAATCCCCCTAATGAGGTCCTGAGCCCATGGCCCTCCCCTAAGAGAGGAGCACCAGCGCCCCAGGGCGGAGGTGGTTTCTGATGGAACCAGTTATTCTGAGGGCATCCGTGTGTGTGTGTGTGTGTGTGTGTGTGTGTGTGTGTGTGTGTGGTGTGTGTGTGTGTGAGTGATGATGGTAGAGGAATGAGCTTTCGTGGTGATGGTGATGGTGGTGTTGGTGGGGGTGGTTTTGGGGGATGGGGGGGGGGAGGGGGGGTTGGTGGTGGTAATGGTCAGTTTTTGGTGGTGGTGGTAGTGGTGGTGGTGTTGGGGAGGTGGTGGTTGTGGTGGTGGTGGGCGGGGTGGTGGGGGTGGTGGTGGTTAGTGGAGGTGGTGATGTTAGTGGTGGTGGTAATAGTGATGGTCAGTGACTGTGTGTGGAGTCAAAGGCCTGGTTATGATTGTTGTTGTTATGTCTTAACCTTGAGGAGAGAGGAACTGAGAGGGGCAGAAGCTCGAAGGGGTGTGTGTGTGTGTGTGTGTGTGTGGGGGGGGGGGTTGTAAGGGGATTGTAAGGAAGGTGGTGGGAGGAAGATTTTGTGATTGTTGGTACCCAAACATTCTTAGGATACTTTTGTTTTGTTCTTTTATACTTTTATTAGGTTTTGAGTGATTGACTACAGTTCGGTATGAAAAAAATATTGGGTTTTTTGGTTGTTTGAATTTTTTTGTTTTGTTTTATTGTTAAGGATTTTGTATTCAGAGATACGCATGTAAGTGTGTGTGTGTGTGTGTGTGTGGTGTGTGTGTGTGTGTGTGTGTGTGTGTGTGTGTGTGTGTGTGTGTGTGTGTGTGCGTGCGTGCGTGCGTGTGTGCGTGTGTGCGTGGTGTGTGTATGTGTGTGTGCGCGCACTCATGCGTGCGGGCATGTGTGTGTGTGTGTGAGTGTAAAAAGTAACAAAAAACTCAAACAAACAAACAAACAAGAGAGAGAGGGAGAGAGCCCTCCTGTACTTTTTTATATTTTACATCTAGTCCCCTTGTGTATGCAGTTTTGAAAATTTTGTTAGCTGTTCCCAACGGCATACAATGGCCAACTCTTCCCAAAAAAAGCTGAACAGGTTTTAATGTGTGTACAATATGTTCTGCGTGCATTCGCACCACACACACACACACACACACACACACACACACACACACACACACACACACACACACACACACACACACACACACACACACACACACACACACACAAAAGATTCAAGATTCAAGATTTAATTCCTTTGACCCCTTTTG
>CM060350.1:8132625-8135125 GCA_030674155.1 Stramonita haemastoma
ATAAAAAACAACTGTACATATTTCCTAAACTACTTTACCAGACTTGATGAATTTAGTACTATTAAGCAGAATTTAGTAAAAGGTGAGGGTGAAGGTGTCCCATAACCTATGTGGTCGTAGGGGAGTGAGACATCAGAGACCTCAGCTTATCCAGGGGCCATATATTGAGGACGGCACCCATCTCCTTTCCGTCGCTGCTTTACCTTCCCTGACCCTTAAGGGGACAGGCACCCATTTACAGCTGGATGCACTTCTGGACTGTACTGTAGCCAAGGCGCGCTAACGGTCACCCATCCAACTGGTAACCACGCTCGATGCTGTTTAACGTTGGCTTGGGGAAAGCGAGTGCTCTGACCGCTTAGTTATCCCGTACCCAATAATGTAAAGAATTTAGTACTACTCGGTAAAAGTGCATTTTCTGTTTGTTAGCGCAGACTAGTTTACAAAAGGCAGGCATTGATCCAGCCCACAAATTGTGACGCTCCACCACATAAGGAGTCGCATTGCACCAGAGGTACATTTTTAGTTATTGACATTTCATTAATCTGCAATAAAATGGCTATACAATAAAAAACACAGATTGAAAATCGGACACTTCTATGAAAAGTTATTACAAGTTGAAATGATAGACTGCAGGAAATGACAAAACGAAAAATGGACAAGTTTAGCATTATAATAAATGGTCAGAATGAGGGCTTGGGCATTTTTCACGCACGTTTAAAAGCAAAAGGATAAAAAAATTATGATTTGATATTTCATTACATGGTAGAATAATGGCTATAGTTTTGTAATCAATCAAAATCTGAAAAATGCCAACATGACCCCACCTGCCTTTAATGGCTTCTAGCAGAAAAGTGAGTTATATGCTACGCGACTCATTTCGTGGTGGAGCGTCACAAATACTTTACAGGCAGAATTTATGCTGTAGATTTCCATAGTTAAGTCGGGCATTCCAAAAGTCAGTTGATGTATTCATCACCAGTTACGTAGTGTAATGCAGTGTTACGAAATGTAGTCATTAGTACAGCAGTAATCCGGTTATTTTCTTTCACGTAATCAGTGAACAGTAAACGATGAACAGTACACAATGGACATTTATAATTACGTTGCACATTTTCCTTACGTTTTGTCTTTCGGTATGGTTTTGTCTGCTTGTTTCAATTTGTAGTGAATAATGACAGGACTGAAACTTGATGGAGGGCAATTGTACTCATCAAATAAAACAGTTATGTATGAATGAGCCCTATCAATAACATGCCTGTGTTGATTTTAAACTTAAAAAAAGATCGCTGATTTCTGTTTTTGTATGTTTGGAAACAAACGTGTAATCACACCCTCTCTCAGAAAGAAAGAAAAAAAACCACTACCAAGTCAGTCTAATATAATACGAAAAAAGTATTATTCTCCAGCTGAAGATAACATTTCATATTTCTACATAAAAAAACAAACTTGTAACATAGATTATTCTGAATCTCAAACTTTGTCGAAATGACTGGAATCAAATTCTTATGAAAAAAATATATTTGAACCTAAAACTTACTCGAAATGATTGGAATTACTAATTTAAGTAATATATTCGTTACACTAACGTGGCAGTTGGAAGGCATTTATGCAGATACATTACACACACACACACACACACACACACACACACACACACACACACACACACACACACACACCACACCACACACACACACACACTACACACCACACACACAACACACACACACACACCACAACACACACACAAACACACACCAACACACACACACACCACCACACACACACACAACACACACCACACACACTTACACACACACACACACAACACACACACTCACACACACACATACACACACACACACACTACACACACACACACACACACACACACACACACACACACACACACACACACACACACACACACACACACACACACACACACACACACACACACACACAGGCATACATCCGTTGGCTTTTTCGTTTCCTGTGGGAACGGACGCCATCAGACTCTCATGTCTGATTAAACAAATGATAGCTATCTGCTTCAACACACTGAAATAACTTGGTTATCTTGTTCATGCCACGGTATTTTCCTTATCCTGTAATCAAACACACAGAAATATTAGACTTAGAATCAGATTCGCAGTTTTATTCCGTCTGTTTGTCATCGTACAGTCGGAATCAAATTATTTTGAACACACAGGATGGGGGAAAAAACAGTATCACACAGCAAATCTAAATCGCTTTAGTTCTTTCTCTCATGCATGCGTGCACGCGCGCACACGCACACACATACACACACATGTGCACGCGCGCACACACACACACACACATATACATACACGGACGCATGCACGCTCGCACGCACGTACACACAGACAGACAGACACAGACAGACAGACACAGACAGACAGACAGACAGACACACACACATAAACACACACACCACACACACACACACACACACAACACACACACACACACACAC
>CM060350.1:8142625-8147625 GCA_030674155.1 Stramonita haemastoma
GCACACACACACACACACACACACACACACACACACACACACACACACACACACACACACACACACACAAATAAACACAATTACACACACCAACACGCACATACACACCAACACTCACAAACAAACACACTCACTCAATTACACCAACACACACTCGCGCGCGCGCACTCAAAGACAAATTATCTTGAGTACATATCCATACACATGTACATTTTTACCCATACAATGTGATAATTATGCTCATATCATAATCATCAAAATACGCATTAGATCCAAAGCATATACATTCCAGGGCGTATCGATATTACTGACATAATTATCTGCATACAGACACGAATTAATAGCTGTACAATGTAAATTCTACAAAAGCATCAAATCTGGATTCAACGACCAGGAAAAATAATAATAACAACAACGACAACAGACAAACACACAAACAAACAAACAAACAACAACCAAAAAAAACCCTTTCGTAAACATATACACACACGCATTCATACGCACGCACACACACACAAACACATACACACTCAACAAACACACGTGCACACAAACACACACACACACACGCGCACACGCGCCACACACACACACACAACACACACACACACACACACACACACACACACACACACACACACACACACACACACACACACACACACACACACACACAAACACACACACACATAACACACACACACTCATAGATGAAGACAAACATACAAACACACATGCACATACACACGCACACACAGAGAAACACACACACACACACACACACACACACACACACACACACACACACACACACACACACACACACACCATCACATCAAGACATCACTCAAGAAATGGAGCATGCTAACCTGTCTTCAGCTGAAGTCGTTCTGATCCATGTGGGCATTAATGATTTAAGAAAAAAAGAGCCCAAAGAAGCCAGTAAAGATCTTGTTGGTATTGTCACCTCTCTGTCAGAAAAATATAAAAATATCAAGGTGCTGCTAAGCAAAGTTTCTCCCACATGTAATCGAGATTTAAATGCAAAAGCAGATTTATTCAATGCTTACAATAATTCAGCCCTGCTAGAGCATCCTCGCGTTTCTTTCGTGTCCCATGAAAATCTTAAAACAGGTCAGGGACGCATGATGCAAGACGGTATCCACCCATCTTACCGTGGCAGCGCAGTTCTCGCTGGAATGTTGGTCGATCTCTTCAGCGCCTTCTGTGGGAACGTCCCAAGAAAAGAGGTCTCCAGCGCCAGCGATACCAGTGGCCAAGAGGCTGTCCCTCCTTCAGCAGACATGCCTTGCCCACAGACTGGCAGTCTTGGTCCGGTGGAAACTTGTATTACTACTATTGACTTTGTCACTCATATTTGTTCCTCGGGATCCCGAATTTTTGTTTTTTTCCTCACTTTTGTGGCTTAAAGTGCACAGATAAGTGTTTATAAGTTGTGCTTCAGGAGTACCAGTTGATTAAGATTTTCTTTAATTATTCATTGCTACATTTTGCTTTAAATCAGTTGTTTTTTTTGGGGGTTGATTGTTTGTTTTTCCCCCTTGTTTTTCATTTAAAAGATAGTTTTTTGTGTGTGTGTGTGCGCGCCCGTGGGTTTTGTTTGTTTGTTTGTTTGTTTGTTTTGTGTGTGTGTGTGTGTGTGTGTGTGTGTGTGTGTGTGTGTGTGTGTGTGTGTGTGTGTGTGTGTGTGTGTGTGTGTGTGTGTGTGCCAAAATGAATCAGACACTTCACATTTTTCAATGGAATGCCCGAAGTGCTACTGTGAATTTACCATATTTGCTTGACCATCTATCATCTAAAAAATACCAAGTTTTAGTGCTGCAGTCTCTTAATGTGTCGTCAAGTCAGTTGCCAAATATCCCGAATTTCTATTACCCACCTATCTATGACAAAACGAAGTCTGTGTCACGGGAAAAAATATACACTGCTATTTATGTGCAGCAGGGACTTCAGTATACCATCTGTGAGTCTCCTGTACCAAGCAACACAGCTGACGTCTTCTCCTGTGCAGCATGTGTGAAATTTAACAAAAATTTAACAATGAATGTGGTCTCTGTCTATTTTCCACGAGGTCCAAATAACCAAAATTGTGACTGGTTACATTCATTAGATGACTCCAAAGTGAAATGGTTTATTGGTGGTGACTTCAACGCCCATGCTCCATTGTGGGAGAAAGACCGCACTATAGTTACTAACAACCGTTTTGTAGAAAACATCGTTAATTCTCCATTATGTTTGCTTAACAATGAAAAGTGTGTCACAAGAATTCCAGACGTTTCATATCATAGATCTACTTCCATTGACTTGTCACTCATTTCTCCATCCCTTGTCCCAAACAGTAGGTGGGAGACTTTTCCTGATAGTTTAGGAAGTGATCATTTACCACTCTGTATTACTGTAAATGAAAAAGCATGTGCAGAAGATGTGATAAGGGACAAAGTACCCAGGTTTAACTATAAAAAGGCAGACTGGGACAAGTTTAAAGAACTGCTCAATGCGTACAGTTTAGATCTAGATACAGCACTTGACTTTGACGTGGACTCTTTTTACTCTAAATTTATGAAAATATTGCTGCTTGCAGCTGAAAATTCAATTCCAAAATACCATTCCTTTCACTCAGCGAAATCTTGTAGAAATATCTGGTGGAATCCACAATGCCAAAGTGCAGTGGACATGAAAAAAATAAAGACTAAGAAATACTTAAAAGATCGTAAAAAAGAGAACCACGAAGAAATGAAAAAAGCAAATATCAATAGTAATAAGGTGATAGCCCAGGCCAAACAAGAATTTTGGTCATCTTTTTGTCTTTCAGATGTCTCAAACTACAAAGATGTACCTAAGGTTTGGCAGAAGATACATGAAATGAAAAATGGGGTACAGTTGCCTAGATATCCTATCCAGTTAGATCCAAAAAATGATACATTACCTAGCAATGCTGAGAAGGCTGAAGCTTTTGTAGATATGTTCTCTAAAACAATGCAAACATCTAGTCTTTCTAAAGATATAATAACTTTCAGAGAGATAGAAGAGAAGCAATCTAAATATAAAGACCCACCACAACAAAATGATCATTACATCAATGCCCCAGTTACTGTACAAGAGGTTCAGGATGCAATTTCGGTATTGGGAAACAAAAAGACATCTGTTGGTTTGGATGTAATATCCAACCAAATGCTACAACATCTTCCGGAAAAATATATATGGTTCCTTAGCGTTCTGTTCCAAAAATGTTGGAGTAGTGGAAGATTACCATCTATATGGAAGCAGTCTATAATTGTGCCAATCTTAAAACAAGGAAAGCCCAGATGTAACATTAAGAGCTACAGGCCAATAGCACTTACCTCCCATATTGGAAAATTAATGGAGAGAATCGTCCTTCATAGAATGGTACATTATTGCGATAAAGAGAACATCATACCAGTGAATCAAGCTGGTTTTCGCAAAGGAAGATCCACTGTTGATCATATTGTTAAGTTGACAACACAAATTAAAAATCAGTTTGCCAGACGCAAAAATATTTTGGCCACATTCTTTGACGTAAGCAAAGCATATGATAGTGTGTGGCATTCTAGATTGCTTTTTAAGTTGAAGTCAGTAGGATTTTCAGGACATGTCTTTAATTACGTCAAAGATTTTCTTATAGGTCGAAGTATTCAAGTTAAAGTGGGACGCACCTATTCAACTTCTAGATCTGTTGACATGGGAATCCCACAGGGGTCTGTAATTGCGCCAATGCTATTCAATATTTTAATTCATGATCTTCCAGACACTTTGACAAAAAATGTCACAGTGGTTCAGTATGCAGATGACATATGCATGTGGGCTAATGTTACTATGAAAAAGAAATCTTCCAAAAGAGATATAAATCATATACGGAAGGCATATCAAATTGATTTAGATAGTTTGTATACTTTTATGAGGGAAAACGGTCTTGCACTCTCACCTGAAAAAACAAATATGATGCTTTTTAGTAAAGGAACAAGTCTTGAGAATCTGCCTGTATTCAGAATAGGTGATGTTCAGATCCAGTATACAAATCTGGTTAAATTTTTGGGAGTTTTTCTCACATCAACGCTAAACTGGAAATGCCACATAGAACATGTTCTTGATAAAGCTCGTAAAAGCCTTAACATTTTGAAAGTTGTTAGCAAACAGCCTTGGGGTCAAGATATTTTTACTCTCAAACATTTGGCTGTATCACTTGTGAGGAGTAAATTGACTTATGGGCAAGAGGCATATTTCAGTGCGCCAAAGTTTATGCTCGCAAAATTACAAAGTGTTGATTGTAAAGCATTCAAATTGGCACTAGGGGTTCCTCTCCACACTTCTAACATTGGTACTTATAAAGAAATGGGTGTGTTACCTTTGGATGGATTTCGGAAGTTGTCAGTAACAAAATATGTAGTGAAAAGTCAAACTGTTACAAACTTTAATAAAGCAGAAATAGATACACAATCTAGTATACATTATCCGAAAAGAGCACAAAATATATCATCTCTTGAATCTCTTAGAACTTACACTTTGGACTATCTAGATGAAGCTGAAATTGATGTAAACGATATTGCATCTCGACCACTGATTCCAACCATACCACCATGGGAGATGCAGCAAGCAGACTTTGACATTGATGACACAAATCTAAAAAAAAGTGAGCATCCACATATCCTAGCTTCTAACATTAAAAGTCGTCTTTATGAGCAATATTCTGAACATTTCCAAGTTTACACTGATGGATCACTGCTGGAAAATCATCAAGCAGGAGCGGGATATGCAATTCCAGCTCTCAAGATTAAAAAATCTTTCTATATAGGAAAAAATAGGTCCATTTTCATTGCAGAGCTTGTGGCAATTTCTATGGCACTGAATTTCCTTTTAGATTTACCTGTTTCTGTTTTCAAAGCTTTGATATGTGTTGACTCTAAGTCTGTGTTAAGTGCTTTGCAGTCCGTAAGTTTTTGTGACAACGTGGTAGGAATAGT
>CM060350.1:8165125-8167625 GCA_030674155.1 Stramonita haemastoma
AGGGAAAGAAACCCAGGCCATCGAACTTGAAATCTGTTTGGAAATAATTGACTAACAAGACGAGTTCCTTAGTCCAGAACTTTTAAAGATGAGCTATGACATGATACTATTAGCATCTTGTCTGCTCTTCCTAGGCTTGAGTGTCTTTAGACAGTATTAGCTAAAGGTAAAAGTGTCCCATAACCTGTGTGGCCGTAAGGGAGCGAGGCGTCAGAGACCTCAGCTTCTCTAGGGGCCAGCATATTGAGGGCGGTGGTGCCCATCTCCTCTCCCTCGCTGCTTTACCTTCCCTGACCCTAAAGAGGGCAGGTGCCCATTTACAGCTGGGTGAACTGGGGGAACTGTACTGAAGCCAAGGCGTGCAAATGGTCACCCATCCAATTGGTAACCACGCTCGACGCTGCTTAACTTGACTGGGGGAAAGCCAGCACTCTGACCATTGAGCTATCCCGTCCCCAGACAGTATTAGCTGGGAGGCTAATGGGGGGGACTCTTCTTGATTTACCATCTGATTTGCCTGAGCAATGCCAGTTACTGCTACATCGATACAGTCGTTATCTGTTTTCCTGCAACACCATCAGCACCTTGATAATCCGGCAGCAGAAGGGGAATATTTGTTTTATTTATTTATTAATTTTTATTTTACTCTATTCTTTTATGTCGACCATAATGGAATAAGCACTCAAGTGCTTTTTTCATCCAATCCCCGTGTGTATGCAGTTTTGTAAATATTGTCATCTGTTCCCACTGGCTTACAATGGCCTACTCTTACGAAAAGCGAAATAGCGCAAGATGTTCTGCGTGCGTTCGCACACAGGGCTTCGGTTTACATCCGAAAGACTTTTAGGGAGAGTGGAGTCAGCACTGATGTTAACTCCAGGGGGAAAATCCCCTCGAACGGGAATCGAACTCGGGTCGTCAAATTGCGAGCGCAATGTTCTGACCACTAGGCTATCCCGTCCCTTACTACCACAGTGGCTTTGTATGTCAGAGAAGGCATCTACGAGAAGAAGTCATCATCTTCCAAAATTGCAAGTTTTTTTTAGAAAGTTTTCTTAAGAATTAGGGATTAGATAGTTAGTGCTCAAAGCACTCGTTTTTCCCCGTGTTAAGTTTAAGCAGCATTGAGCGTGGTTACCAAGTGGATGGGTGACCGTTTGCGTGCCTTGGCTTCGGTACAGTTCCCCAGTTCACCCAGCTTTCTGTGGGTACCCTGCCCTCTTTTAGGGTCAAGGAAGGTAAAGCAGCGAGAGAGAGAGAGAGAGAGAGAGAGAGAGAGAGAGAGAGAGAGAGAGAGAGAGAGAGAGAGAGAGAGAGAGAGAGAGAGAGAGAGAGAGAGAAGAGAGTGAGTGAGTGAGTGAGAGAGAGAGAGAGAGAGAGAGAGAGAGACAGAGACAGAGACAGACAGACAGACAGACAGACAGACAGACAGACAGACAGACAGGTGCTGCCCTTAAAGTGCTGGCCCCTAGAGAAGCTGAGGTTGACAGAAATTTGTCTTTAGAAATCATACTTGCTCATGGTTGCTGCTTTTTTTTTTTAATCTGATAATATCAGATTTTATCAGATATTATTTTGAGGACATCTTATTTCAACAACTTCTGTCTTCAAGAGAGACTAGCTCTATTTTTCAAAGAAACTCGACGAAAGGGTTCCAAGTAACTCTATCCTAGAAAGTCTAATGTTCTGATATGTGACGCTCCACCACATGATGAGTCACATTGCACCAGAGGTCAATTTTTAGTTATTGACATGGTATTAATCTGCAGTAAAATGGCTATACAATAAAAAATAAACAGATTGAAAATCGGACAATTCAATCAAAAGTTACTACAACTTGAAATGATAAACAACATGCAGGAAATGACAAAATGAGAAACTGACAAGTCTAGCATCCTAGTAGGTGGTCAGAATGAAAGCTTGGGTATTTTTGAAAGACGTTTAAAAGGCCCAAGGAAAGAAAACAATGCCTTGATATTTCATGACAAGATAAAACAATAGCTATTGTTTTATAATCAATCAAAATCTCAAAATCGACAACTTGACCCCCCACCTACCTTGAATGGCTTCTATCGGAAAAGTGGGTAAGGTGCTAAGCGACTCATTTCGTGGTGGAGCGTCACAAATAGTGATACTATCTATAGCACAGCATCAACAGTTCAAGGAGTGCCAGCTATACGGTGAAATACTGGTCTGTGATAAAGGCAGCTTACTAACGTTGTACTATAGAGGTCAGAGAATGGACAAGAGAATCTTTGGAAGAATCTAAATTGGATTGTCTTTTCATTGAGTTTATGAGAACGTGGGCACTAGGGAAGGGAGACAGGACAGGAAGGGACAGGACAGGACAGGACGGGACAGCACAGGACAGGACGGGACGGGACAGGATAGGACAGGACAGGACAAAGCCAGGCAGAAATAGTGAAACAGCATAGAATCGTTAGTTGTCCTTAAATACTGGATGTTGTTCCTTGTGACTGTCTGTCTGTCTTTTTTTCTC
>CM060350.1:8193342-8195842 GCA_030674155.1 Stramonita haemastoma
GTAAACCTCGGTGCATTTTGTACATCGATGAGTGTCAAAGGTTTCAGCTTGGGTCGAGAATTAAAAACCAACATCCCTAAAACTGGAATGCGGTTACCTTAATGATGAGTTACTAAAAAAAGTTTGCATACGCAAAATCTTCACTTTTAGTAAACCTTCGAGCTCCAGCCGAGGAGCGAAAAATGTCAGTAATAGTTTTTTTGAAAAAAAAAATTGTGATGCATATGGAATCTATTTTCGTGTTTTAAAAAATCTGTTCAACAGAGACAATTATCTATTTTGTTTAGACTTTCTGCATGCGAGTGACCAGCACAGGGCTATAGCAGATCTATCTAGTGAAAAAAAAAGCAACTTGTGATGCATATGGAATCTACTGTCGTGTTTTTCAAAATCTGTTCAACAGAGACAGTTATCTATTTGCTTAGACTTTTTGCATGCGAGTGACCAGCACAGTGCCATAGCAGATCTATCCAGCTAGAACTGAGGATCACAGTGGTCCGGTGGTCTCATGCACCCGTCTACAAAGTGGAGACGTTGTGGGTTCCATCCCAGTTTGAACCGGAACATTTTCTCCAACGGCTAGCTAGACCTTGAACAATGGTCTAAGTACTGATATTGTGAGTCAGATGATAAACGGACGTTCCATATACAACATTCATCTAGCACACGTAAGAGATTCTACTGGCAACAAGAAAGTTTTCCTGGCAAAATGATGTAGGAAAAAGCCACTGTCATGACAGCCAATGTCATAGGGAAAAGCCACTGTCAAAGCCACTGTCATAGGGAAAAGCCACTCTAATAGGGAAAAAAACTGTCAATGGGAAAAGCCACTGTCATAGATCGAGAAAAGCCACTTCATAGGGAAAAGCCACTGTCATAGGGAAAAGCGACTGTCATAAAAAGCCACTAGAGAGAAAAGCCACGGTCATAGGGAAAAGCCACTGTCATAGATCGAGAAAAGCCACTGTCATAAAAAGCCACGGTCACAGGGAAAAGCCACTGTCATAGGGAAAAGCCACTGTCATAGGGAAAAGCCACTGTCATAGATCGAGAAAAGCCACTGTCATAGGGAAAAGCCACTGTCATAGGGAAAAGCCACTGTCATAGGGAAAAGCCACTGTCATAGAGAAAAGCCACTGTCATAGGGAAAAGCCACTGTCATAAAAAGCCACTAGAGAGAAAAGCCACTGTGATAGGGAAAAGCCACTGTGATAGGGAAAAGCCACTGTGATAGGGAAAAGCCACTGTCTTAGGGGAAAGCCACTGTCATAAAAAGCCACTGTCATAGGAAAAAGCCACTGTCATAAAAAGCCACTGTCATAGATCGAGAAAAGCCACTGTCATAGGGAAAAGCCACTGTCATAGGGAAAAGCCACTGTCATAGGGAAAAGCCACTCTGATAGGGGAAAGCCACTGTGATAGGGAAAAGCCACTGTGATAGGAAAACTCACTCTGATGGCGAAAGACACTCTGATAGGGAAAACAAATACACATGTAGACAGAAAAAATAAAAATAAATACTCTTTGTGGATGGCACTACTTTTGTCACGACACGTTCTCCCCAGAGAGAGAGAGCAGTCTGAATTTCACTCAAGAAAATCTGCCGAGATTAAAAGTGGTATAGAATACATATTTATTTTGAAGAGAGAAAGCATACATGAAGATCTTTGCGTCAATTCAATAATTTATAGAAACGTGCTGGCCACACCTTCTGGCAAAAGGAATTGGTTTTTAATTTCAAATAATTATCTGTGTACACATACAATATTTTGTTATTAATTTTGTGTTTTTTACTTCGTGTATCCTTGTTTGTCGTGTATGTTTCTTTTCATGTGGTTGATTTTCTCCGTGTTTTGTATTTCTGCACTACAGCTGATGTTTGTTTTACACACTGTATAGTATAACTGTGTTGTTTAGTGGTAATATGTGACGCTCCACCACATAATGAGTCGCATTGCACCAGAGGTCAATTTTTAGTTATTGACGTGTTATTCTTCTGCAATGAAAAGGCTATTCAAGACAAAAACCAGATTGAACATAGGACAGTTCTATGAAAAATTCTTACAAATTGAAATGATACACTGCAGGACGTGACAAAATGAGAAACAGACGAGTTTATTTTCGTAACAGGTGGTAAGAATGAGGGCTTGGGTATTTTAAAAACACATTTAAAAGCAAAAAAGAAACAAAAGTAGGCCTTCCTATTTCATGACAAGGTATAATAACGGCTATAGTTTTATAATCAATCAAAATATCAAAATCGACAACCTGCCCCCATCTTTCATAAATGGCTCCTAGCGCAAAAGTGGGTAGGTGCTGAGCGACTCATTTCGTGGTGGAGCGTCACATATTCGTTTTCTTGTATTATGTTTTCAGATTTGTGCTTGCTTGTGAAATGTAATTATCAAAAATCTTTAATATATTTTGTATTCTAAGCACTCGCTTTCCCCAAGTTTAGGTCAAGCAGCGTCGAGCGTGGTTACCAAGTGGATGGGTGACT
>CM060350.1:8203342-8208342 GCA_030674155.1 Stramonita haemastoma
GACAGACAGACAGGACAGACAGACAGACAGACAGACAGGTGGAGGGTGGGTAGGGTGGGATGAGACGGACGGGACGGACGAGACGGACGAGACAGAAGAAGAAGAGAGAGATGAGATAGGAGAGAGAGAGGAGAGAGAGAGAGAGAGAGAGAGAGAGAGAGAGAGAGAGAGAGAGAGAGAGAGAGAGAGAGAGAGAGGAGGCAGGAGCAGGCAGGCAGGCAGGAAGGCAGGCAGGCAGGAGGCAGGCAGGCAGGCAGGCAGAGGTAGGGTCAGGTAGGTAGGTAGATAGATAGATAGATAGATAGATAGATAGATAGATAGATAGATAGATAAATGGATAGATAGATAGATACATAGATACATAGATACATAGATAGATAGACAGACAGACAGACAGACAGATAGACAGACAGACTCTTCTCACAGTAATTCGCGCTGTGTTGAGTGAGACATAGGCGCCTATTCTTGGTGACCCCTGAGGATGCTAAGCTGGGGAACGCCTAACAAGAACAACTCCACGGTGACCGTAAACAGCAACTAGAGAATTTTCACTTTTACAGAGTAACGTAAAGGTCTATTCGATATCAGATTACTGCTGGCAGAAGAAGTATACCGTGGTACTTTTAGCAGTAAATCTTTTTATTGCCTGAGTTGAAAGGAGAAGAAACCCAGGCCATCGAACTGGTAATCTGTTTGGAAATATTGACTAACAAGAAGAGTTCCGTGGTCCAGAACTGTTAAAGATGAGCTATAACAAGATATCTTCAACACTGTCTGTTTCTCATCTTTTCCTAGGCTTGAGTGTCTTTAAAAAAAAAAGATGGTAATGATGATGATGATGATGATGATGATGATGATGATGATGATGGTGATGATGGTGATGATCATTATCAATTTATTTATTTATTTATTTATTCTTTTATATCGAGAATAATGGAATAAGCACTCATGTGCTTTTCTACATCAAGTCCCCGTGTGTATCCAGTTTTGTAAATCTTGTCATCTGTTCCCACCGGCACACAATGGCCTACTGTTACGAAAAGCGGAACAAGATTTAGCGTAAGCGCAAGATGTTCTGCGTGCGTTCGCACACGGGGCTTTGGTTAATAGTCTCATTTGAAGGACTTTAGAGGAGAGTGGAGTCCGCACTCATGTTAACTTCAGAGGAAATTAATCCCCTCGAACGGGAATCGAACCCGGGTCGTCAAATTGCGAGTGCAATGTTCTGACTAATAGGCTATCCCGTCCCCTGACGATTCGATATCGGAATACTGTTGGCAGTAGTAGTACACTGTGGTACTTTTAGTTGTGAATCTTTTTATTGCCTGAGTTGAAAGGAAAAAGAAACCCATTCCATCGAACTGGTAATCTGTTTGGAAATATTGACTAACAGGAAGAAATCCTTGGTGTAGCATTGTTAAAGATGACCTATAACAAGAGACTTTAATTACTTTGTCTGTTCCTCATCTCTTCCTAGGCTTGAGTGTCTTTAGACAGTATTAGGTAAAGGTAAAGGTGTCCCATAACCTGTGTGGTCGTAAGGGAGCGAAGCACCAGAGACCTCAGCTTCTCTAGGGGCCAGCATATTGAGGGCGGTGGTGCCCATCTCCTCTCCCTCGCTGCTTTACCTCCCCTGACCCTAAAGAAGGCAGGTTCCCATTTACAGATGGGTGAACTGGGGGAACTGTACTGTAACCAAGGCAGCCAAACAGTCACCCATCCACTTGGTAACCTTGCTGCTTAACCTTGGCTGGGGGAAAGCGAGCGCTCTGACCGCTGAGCTATCCCGTCCCCAGACAGCATTAGCTGGGAGGCTAATGGAGGCACTCTTCTTGATTTAGCAGCTGATTTGCCTCGAGCAGTGTCAGTTACCGCTACATCGATACAATCGTTATCTTTTTCCCCACCACACCATCAGCACCTTGAGAATCCGGCAGCAGAAGGGGGATATTTATTTTATTTATAAATTTTTATTTTATTCTATTCTTTTATGGCGATGATATTGGTATAAGCACTCATGTGCTTTTTTCATCCAGTCCCCGTGTGTATGCAGTTTTGTAAATCTTATCATCTGTTCCCACTGGCACACGATGGCCTACTCTTACGAAAAGTGGAACAGGATTTAACGTGTGCGCAAGATGTTCTGCGTACGTTCGCACACGGGGCCTCGGTTTACAGTCTCATCCGAAAGACTTTTGGGGAGAGTGGAGTCAGTACTGATGTTAACTCCATGGGAAAAAAAAACCCCTCGAACGGGAATCGAACTCGGGTCGTCAAATTGCGAGCGCAATGTTCTGACCACTAGGCTATCTCGTCCCTTACTACTACAGTGGCTTTGTATGTCAGAGAAGGCATCCACGATAAGAAGTCATCATCTTCGAATTTTTTTTTTTCTTTTTTTTTTTTTTTAGAAAGTTTTCTTAAGAACTAGGGATAAGATAGGTTAGTGCTCAAAGCACTCGTTTTCCCCCGTGTTAAGTTTAAGCAGCATTGAGCGTGGTTACCAAGTGGATGGGTGACCGTTTGCGTGTCTTTGCTTCGGTACGGTTCCCCGGTTCACCCAGCTGTCAGTGGGTACCTTGCCCTCTTTTAGGGTAAAGGAAGGCAAAGCAGAGAGAGAGAGAGAGAGAGAGAGAGAGGGAGAGGGAGAGAGAGAGAGAGAGAGAGAGAGAGAGAGAGAGAGAGAGAGAGAGAGAGAGAGAGAGATTTATTCTTTTATATCGAGGATAACAGAATAAGCAATCATATGCTTTTTTTCATCCGGTCCCCGTGTGTATGCAGTTTTGTAAATCATGTCATCTGTTCCCACCGGCACACGATGGCCTACTCTTACGAAAAGCGGAACAGGATTTAACGTGTGCGCAAGATGTTCTGCGTGCGTTCGCACACGGGGCCTCGGTTTAAAGTCTCATCCGAAGGACTTTTGGGGAGAGTGGAGTCAGCACTGATGTTAACTCCAGAAGAAAATTTCCTCGACTGGACTCGAACCCGGGTCTTCAAATTGCCAGCGCAATGTTCTGACCACTAGGCTATCCGCCGAGAGAGAGAGAGAGAGAGAGAGAGAGAGAGAGAGAGAGAGAGAGAGAGAGAGAGAGAGAGAGAGAGAGAGAGGAGAGAGAGAAGAGGAGGAGAGAGAGAGGAGGGAGAGAGAGAGAGAGAGGAGAGAGAGAGAGAGAGAGAGAGAGAGAGAGAGAGAGAGAGAGAATAGAGAGAGAGAGAGAGAGAGAGAGAGGAGAGAGAGAGAGAGAGAGAGAGAGAGAGAGAGAGAGAGAGAGAGAGAGAAAGAGAGAGAGAGGGGAGAGGGAGGAGATGGGTGCCACCCCCAAAGTGTTGGCCCCTAGAGAAGCTGAAGTCTACAGAAATTTGTCTTTAGAGATCATACTTTCTCATGATTGCTGCTTTTTTTTTTAAAGCCGATATTTTGAAGCCATCTTTTTTCAAAAAACTTCTGTCTTCAAGGGAGACTAGCTCTGTTTTTCAAAGAAATTCGACGAAAGGAATCCAAGTAACTCTGTCCTAGAAAGTCCAATGTTCTGAAATGTGACGCTCCACCACTTGATGAGTCACATTGCACCAGAGGTCAATTTTTAGTTATTGATATGCTATTAGTCTGCAATAAAATGGCTATACAATACAAAAACAGATTGAAAATCGGACAATTCAATCAAAAGTTACTACAACTTGAAATGATAAACAACATGCAGGAAATGACAAAATGAGAAACTAACAAGTATACTAGCATCCTAATAGGTGGTCAGAATGAAGGCTTGGGTATTTTTGAAAGACGTTTAAAAGGCCCAAGGAAAGAAAACAATGCCTTGATATTTCATGACAAGATAAAATAATAGCTATTGTTTTATAATCAATCAAAATCTCAAAATCGACAACTTGACCCCCCCACCTGCCTTGAAATGCTTCTAGCGGAAAAGTGGGTAAGGTGCTAAGCGACTCATTTCGTGGTGGAGCGTCACAAACAGTGATACTATCTATAGCACAGCATCAACAGTTCAGGGAGTGCCATCTATACGGTGAAATAAGGGTCTGTGATAAAAGCAGCTTACTGGCGTTGTACTCCTGAGGTCAGAGAATGGACAAGAGAATCTTTGGAAAAATCTAAATTGGATTGTCTTTTCATGGAGTTTATGAGCACGTGGGCACTAGGGAAAGGAGGCAGGACATGACTGGACAGGACAGGACAGGACGGGACAGGACGGGACAGCACAGGACAGGACGGGACAGGACGGGACAGGACAGGACAGGACGGGACAGAACAGAACAGGACAGGACAGGACAGGACGGGACAAAGCCAACCAGAGATAGTGAAACAGTGTAGAATTGTTAGTTGTCTTTAAATGCTGAACGTTGGTCATTGTGTCTGTCTGTGTCTTTTTTTTTCAAGTTCTGTCTGTCTGTGTGTCTACCTGTCTGTCTGTTTGTGTGTCATAGGAAAGGACAAAGCCAGCCAGAGATAGTAAAACAGTGTAGAATCGTTAGTTTGTCTTCAGATACTAGACGTTGGTCCTTCTGTCTGTCTGTGTCTTTTTCTCTAGTTCTGTCTGTGTGTGTGTGTCATAGGACAGGACAAAGCCAGCCAGAGATAGTGAAACAGTGTAGAATCGTTAGTTGTCTTGAAATACTGGACGTTGTTCCTTGTGTCTGTCTGTGTTTATTTTTCTCTAGTTCTGTCTGTCTGTGTGTCACAGGACAGGACAAAGCCAGCCAGAGATAGTGAAACAGTGTAGAATCGTTGTCTTTAAATACTGGACTTTGGTCCTTGTGTCTGTCTGTCTTTTTCTCTAGTTCTATGTGTCTGTGCCTGTCTGTCCGTGTGTGTGTCTGTGTGTGTGTCTGTGCGTGCCTGTCTATATGTAAGTGCGTGTCTGTCTGTCAATACTGAAACTTTTTTGCCTTGTGTCTGTCTATGTCTGTCTGTTTGTCTGTTTTTCTCTCTGTCTGTCCATCTGTCTCTTTGTCTGTCTGTCTGTCTCACTCCCACTCTC
>CM060350.1:8230842-8235842 GCA_030674155.1 Stramonita haemastoma
CATAAAAGGATCAGTAGCAGCAAAGGAGTAGAAACAAAGAAAAGAGAGACGAAAGGAAAGAAAGAAAAAAAAAGCAGGGAAAGCAGAGGAATACGGAGAAGTAAGACAAAGCGAAGGAGAAGGAGGAGGAGAAGAAGAAAAAAAGAAGAAGAAGAAGAAGAAGAAGAAGAAGAAGAAGAAGAAGAAGAAGAAGAAGAAGAAGAAAAAGAAGAAGAAGAATTGTGAAGAAGAAGAAGAAGAAGAAGAAGAAGAAGAAGAAGAAGAAGAAGAAGGAGGAGGAGGAGGAGGAGGAGGAGGAGAAAGAAGAAGAGGAAGAGGAGGAGGAAGGGAGGAGAAGGAGAGAGGAGAAGAGGAGGAGGAGAAGAAGAAGAAGAAAGAAGAAGAAGAAGAAGAAGAAGAAGAAGAAGAAGAAGAAGAAGAAGAAGAAGAAGAAGAAGAAGAAGAAAGAGGAAGAAGAAGAAGAAGAAGAAAGAAGAAGAAGAAGAAGAAGAAGAAGAAGAAGAAGAAAGAAGAAGAAGAGTACGACGACAAAGAAGAAGAAGTAGAACAACAGTAATAACAAGAGAACAAGAACAAGAAGAAATAAAAGAAGAAACAAAACTATCAGCAACAACGAAAAGAAGCAAATACAAAATGTAAGAAATAATCAGAGAAAGAAGATGAATATGACTACGGCAGTGAACAAAAAGAAAGCACAACGGGTATCCCCCCAACACAGACAAACACACACACACACACACACACACACACACACACACACACACACACACACACACACACACACACAACACACACACAACACACACACACACCACACACACGCACGCACGCACAGACACACACACACACGCACACACACACCACGCACGCACAACCACACACACACACACACACACACACACACACACACACACACACACACACACACACACACACACACCACACACACACACACACGACACACTCTCTCTCTCTCTCTCTCTCTCTCTCTCTCTCACAAAACAACAACCAAAACAAGAACAAAAACAAAAGAACATCAAATATGACGACAACGACGATAATGACAGCACATTGTCTGTAAGCAACATTCAGCAAAAAATAATAAAAACAACACGTAGAATCACATCTCTCCTAAATGATATAAAAGAATATAAACAACACGTAGAATCACATCTCTCCTAAAACATGTTTGACAAATAAACAACCTTTATCCCTCGGCTAAAGCTCCGATGTTTCACCAACGGTAAGATTTTGCGTATGCAACCGTTTTTTGCCCACCATTTAGGTAGCTGCATTCCGACTTCAGAAAGGAATAACCGATTAAACAAATTGGCTAGAATGTCCCACAAACATTTACTTCAGATTATCTGACAAGCATCAAAAGTACATTCATTCATTCATTCATTCATTCATTCATTCATTTCATTCGTTTATTCTTTTATATGATCTAGGATAATGGAAGAAGCACTCTTGTGCTTTTTTCATCCAGTCCCCGTGTATATGCAGTTGTGTAAATATTGTCATCTGTTCCCATCGGCACACAATGGCCGAAAAGTGGAACAGAATTCAACGTGTGCGCAATATGTTCTGCGTGCGTTCGCACACGGCCTCGGATTACAGTCTCATCTGAAAGACTTTTGGGGGAGAGTGGAGTCAGCACTGATGTTAACTCTAGGGAAAAACCCCTTGAACGAGAGTCGAACTCGGGTCGTCAAATTGCGAGCGCAATGTTCTGACCACTATGCTATCCCGTCCCCTTTTAGATGAGATAGGGTCGAGTGGGATCTGGTTGAATCACCAAAACACTGAATGCTGTTACAATTGGCTTAAAACCAAAGTCGAGCAATTCTTGTGTGACGCATTTATTCCTATGTGGTTCACAGTAGTAAATACAGAAGATATACAAATTATGGAATGTTTAACACGAGTGCTTATTCATTATCCTCGAAATAAAAGAATTTGCCTTTGCATTTTCCTTTGCCGTTGCCTTGCCTTGCCTTGCCTTGCCAAAAAGAACGAACCCTCCCCCTCCCCCCTATATATAAATATTCACACAAATATACAAGAGAGAATCAAACTCGTGACTTCTCACTTTCAACACCAGTGCATTACCCCCAGACCACCGATCTCCTACACCTCATGAGAGCTAAAAAAAAAAAGAAACGGAATCTCGAATCTGAAATCTTGAATCCATGATAGGATTACCATCATGCGTCATAACGTGTGACGCGCTCTCCCCGGGGGAGAGCAGCCCGAACTTCACGCAGAGAAATCTGCTTGTGACGTAAGATGGTATACATAAAATAAAATAACGTCTACACCCACTGTCCCCTTACGTTTTCCCAAACGTCAGCTTCGACTTGTTCTGAACTTCCGTGTTTCGTAGAATGAATGTCGAGTGTTCAGGATTTGTGGGTATGTAGACACTGTCCCTGGCGGGAAATGTCGGGTTCTATAGGATCAAGAGATAGGAATATGTAATTTTGATGCTCTGTCCTTAGTGGGCTGTGAAGTCGATCTCTAGATCCACAGTGGACACGCACTTTGTCTGGCTTGTTTTGGTTAACCCGCTTGTGGTGAACGGAGAGATTGAGAGAGAGAGAGAGAGAGAGAGAGAGAGAGAGAGAGGGGGGGGCAGAGAGACAGAGACACAGACAGACAGACAGACAGAGCAGAAGAGAGAGAGAGAGAGAGAGAGAGAGAGAGAGAGAGAGAGAGAGAGAGAGAGAGAGAAAAGAGAGAAGAGAGATTTGATTGATTTGATTTGATTTATTCTTTTATATCTCGAGGATAATGGAATAAGCACTATTGTGCTTTTTTCATCCAGTCCCCGTGTGTATGCAGTTTTGTAAATGTCATCTTTTCCCACCGGCACACGATGGCCTACTCTTACGAAAAGCGGAACAAGATTTAGCGTGTGCGCAAGATGTTCTGCGTGCGTTCGCACACGGGGCCTCGGTTTAAAGTCTCATCCGAAGGACTTTTGGGGAGAGTGGAGTCAGCACTGATGCTAACTCAGGAGAAAAATCTCCTCGACCGGACTCGAACCAGAGAGAGAGAGAGAGAGAGAGAGAGAGAGAGAGAGAGAGAGAGAGAGAGAGAGAGAGAGAGAGCATAGTACGTATGAATTTTTGTATTTTGTAACAAAAAAAGAGAGCATATTAGTACGTATGATTGTATGTGCACGTGAGTGTGTGCGCGCACTCGTGTGTGTGCGTGTATGTGTGTGTGTGTGCGTGTGCTCACGAGCAGGCGTGTTTGTGTATGTGCGTGTGGTTGCGAGCAAATGCATAAATATTCTATGTTTTTTACACAAACGCACGTATCTAGTCTACCCTACTTCTGTGCTACTTTTCCACACATACGTGTGTGAATCATTTATCCATGCCTAGGCTTTGGTATTTCTGCAAGAGCAGGTGTGCATGGAGACACACCTGAATGAACACCTGTACAGGTGCTGGTGTGAAGTGACGACACCTCAGCACGTTATACATGGCTACACCTGCATAGTTGGCACCTGCACAGCTGACTAGATACAGCTGATTGTAGTGTTTGTAGTGTAGCGCAGTGGAGTGGAATGGAGGAGAGTGGAGTGCAGTGGAGTGAAGTGGAGTGTTTATTTTATTTATTTATTCTTGTATAGCGAGGATAATGGAATCAGCACTATTGTGTGTATGTGTGGTTTTTAATTTTTTTTAATTAATTTTTTGTACATCTAATCCATATAAAATAATAATAATTATCATTACTGTTATTATTATTATTATTATTATCATTATCATTATCATTATTATCATTATCATCATCATCATCATCATCATCATCACCATCACCATCACACATCATCATCGTGATAATCATCATCATTTCATCATTATCATCATTATTTTATTACTATTATATATTATTATTATTATATTATTATTATTATTATTATTATTTATTCATCATCATCATCATCATCATCATCATCATCATCATCATCATCATCATCAATCATCATCATCACCACCACCACCACCACCACCACCACCACCACTATTATCATCATCAGCAGCAGCAGCAGCAGCATTTTCATCACCATTATTATCATCATCATCATTATTATTATTATTATTATTATTATTATTATTATTATTATTATTATTATTATTATTATTATTATTATTATTATTATTATTATATCATCATCATTATCATTATCATCATCATCATCATCGTCGTCGTCGTCATCATCGTCATCATCATCATCACCTCCATTATCCATCATCATCATATCATTATTATTATTATTATTATTATTATTATTATTATTATTATTATTATTATTATTATTATTATTATTATTATTATTATTATTATTATTATTATTATTATTATAATATGATAATATTACATGTCGAATATGATGGAATAAGCACGATTCTTATACTCTACGGCCTTCTGCGCTTCCCCACACGTCAGCTTTGATTATTGCGTTCTAATGTTCCGTGCTTTGAACAATTACCGCCAAGTTCTTCACAATCTATGGGTATATAGACCCTAGTGTCCATGATGGAAAGTGTCAAGTTTTTATTGTTGAGGGGTGTGTGGGGAGTGGGGAGGAGGGGTAGGTGGGATCAGTGGGTATATAGATAATTGTCCCTGATGAGACGTGTCAGTTTGGATTTTTGGGGGGTTGGGGAAATCTCTGGGTATACAGATACTCTCTGTCTCTGTCTCTGTCTCTTCTCTCTTCTCTGTCTTCTTCTTCTCTCTCCTCCTCCCTCCCCCTCTCCTCTCTCTCTCCCTCCCTCTCTCCCTCCCTCTCTCTCCCTCTCTCTCCCCCTCTCCTCTCCTCTCTCCCCTCTCCCCTCTCTCCTCTCACCTCTCTCCCCCCTCTCTCTCTCCCTCTCTCTCCCCTCTTTCTCTCTCTCTCTTTCTCTCTCCCTCTCTGTCCTCCCCCCTCTCTCTCTCTCCCTCCTCTCTCTTTCTCTCTCTCTCTCTCCCCCTCTCTCTCT
>CM060350.1:8245842-8248342 GCA_030674155.1 Stramonita haemastoma
AAATAATAAACGTATTAAGAAAAACATTTTAGGATCATTATGATAAAATAGAACACAATGCAGCACGATATGAATTTTCTATATCCTACAGACCTCTCAGCCTGAATTCAGATATATATTTCCCAGTTTCAGTTAGGCCAGAGACAGGCACTGTAGCCTGTTGGATAAGATGAACGGGCTTGTGGTCTGTATGTCCCGTGTATCGTGGGTTCGAATTTCAGTGGGAGTTTTACTGTCTCCCTTGTAGTTGTCAAAACTATGCCTTAAAAAAAAAAAAAAAAAAAAAAAAAAAAAAAATATATATATATATATATATATGTACATGGAGGCTGGAGGAAAATTTGGGGGAGTATGATGGGGGCAGATATGATGAGGGCCTGCTGCCGATAGTGGGAAAGAGGAGGAGAATAAAGCGAGAGGAGAAGGAGGAGGAGAATAAAGCGAGAGGAGAAGGGAGGAGGAGAATGTAGCGAGAAGGGAGGAGGAGAATAAAGCGAGAGGAGAAGGGAGGAGGAGAATAAAGCGAGAGGAGAAGGGAGGAGGAGAATAAAGCGAGAGGAGAAGGGAGGAGGAGAATAAAACGAGAAGGGAGGAGGAGAATAAAGCGAGAGGAGAAGGGAGGAGGAGAATAAAACGAGAAGGGAGGAGGAGAATAAAGCGAGAGGAGAAGGGAGGAGGAGAATAAAACGAGAAGGGAGGAGGAGAATAAAGCGAGAGGAGAAGGGAGGAGGAGAATAAAGCGAGAGGAGAAGGGAGGAGGAGAATAAAGCGAGAGGAGAAGGGAGGAGGAGAATGTAGCGAGAGGAGAAGGGAGGAGGAGAATAAAGCGAGAGGAGAAGGAAGGAGGAGAATAAAACGAGAAGGGAGGAGGAGAATAAAGCGAGAGGAGAAGGGAGGAGGAGAATGTAGCGAGAGGAGAAGGGAGGAGGAGAATGTAGCGAGAAGGGAGGAGGAGAATAAAGCGAGAGGAGAAGGGAGGAGGAGAATAAAGCGAGAGGAGAAGGGAGGAGGAGAATAAAGCGAGAGGAGAAGGGAGGAGGAGAATAAAGCGAGAGGAGAAGGGAGGAGGAGAATGTAGCGAGAGGAGAAGGGAGGAGGAGAATGTAGCGAGAGGAGAAGGGAGGAGGAGATGTAGCGAGAAGGGAGGAGGAGAATGTGGCGAGAGGAGAAGGGAGGAGGAGAATGTGACGAGAGGAGAAGGGAGGAGGAGAATAAAGCGAGAGGAGAAGGGAGGAGGAGAATGTGGCGAGAGGAGAAGGGAGGAGGAGAATGTGACGAGAGGAGAAGGGAGGAGGAGAATAAAGCGAGAGGAGAAGGGAGGAGGAGAATAAAGCGAGAAGGGAGGAGGAGAATAAAACGAGAGGAGAAGGGAGGAGGAGAATAAAGCGAGAGGAGAAGGGAGGAGGAGAATAAAGCGAGAGGAGAAGGGAGGAGGAGAATAAAGCGAGAGGAGAAGGGAGGAGGAGAATGTAGCGAGAGGAGAAGGGAGGAGGAGAATGTAGCGAGAGGAGAAGGGAGGAGGAGAGGAGAAGGGAGGAGGAGAATAAAGCGAGAGGAGAAGGGAGGAGGAGAATGTAGCGAGAAGGGAGGAGGAGAATGTAACGAGAAGGGAGGAGGAGAATAAAGCGAGAGGAGAAGGGAGGAGGAGAATGTAGCGAGAAGGGAGGAGGAGAATGTAGCGAGAAGGGAGGAGGAGAATGTAGCGAGAGGAGAAGGGAGGAGGAGAATATAGGAGGAGAGAGGAGAAGGGAGGAGGAGAATGTAGCGAGAGGAGAAGGGAGGAGGAGAATAAAGCGAGAGGAGAAAGGAGGAGGAGAATGTAGTGAGGTGTAACTGAACTTTTTATAATTACGTCTCAACAAAAATGGCAAAATATAACCTTTTTTCTGCCACCAATTTATATTTATATTTATATTTATTTTTATGTTAAGCCATATTGACTTTGTATACAAACAAATCTCTCAAAAGATGTTTCAGCTCTCTAAAATTAAACACTTTTAAACACTTTCTTGACCTAGATTCTTGTAGACAGTTTTATTGTACGTATATTCAATCATTTATTGATTACGCTTCAACATTATATGATGCATGTAGTGCTATTAGCCTAAAAAACCCCTTTAAGAATCCACCCTTACCAACTTAAATGTGTGTGGCGCCGGACTTGTGGCGACGTCGCAGCCCCCAAGAGCTGAAAAAGCTAGTTTGTCGCAAGGAAGTCTGCTACAGTGTAGGCAACAAAAACCAAGCAGTGCGCACAATAATAATGACAATTACATACATAATTATATATATATATAATTATGTATACATATATTTATAATATATCTTATTATTGATATTAATATTAATTAACTAATATATAATAATACATATTAATATATATACATATGATATAATCATACATAATGGATATACACATATAATTATCCGTGTGTGTGTGTGTGTGTGTGTGTGTGTGTGTGTGTGTGTGTGTGTGTGTGTGTGTGTGTGTGTAGGCGCG
>CM060350.1:8263794-8271294 GCA_030674155.1 Stramonita haemastoma
GAACATCTTGCGCACATGTTAAATCCTGTTCCGCTTTTCGCAAAGAGTAGGACATTGTGTGCTGGCGGGAACAGATGACAAAATTTAAAAGCAGCATGCACACGGGGACTTGATGTAAAAAAAAAAAAAAGTACATGAGTACTTATTCCATTATCCTCGATATAAAAGAATGAATGAATGAATAAATAAAATAAAGTCGACCGCTCTGACAACCGATTTATTTTTATCACTTGCAGCAAGTCAAGTGTAGAATAAATAGATACAGAAGTAGATACATCTTTTCAAATATTTATATACATAAAAATATTAGTTAAGCGGATTTTCTTGAATGAATAAACACATATCTAAATCAAATGTGATTGTACTAGAAAACGACTTTTTTAAATTGTGAGAAAAAAAGTTGTTTTCCAATTATCGTATAAGTGCTTTGGGGGAATTTTTTTTTAATTCAAAAGTCTGTGGTTTGGAAAAGGAGAGAGAGAGAGAGAGAGAGAGAGAGAGAGAGAGAGAAGAGAGAGAGAGAGAGAGAGAGAGAGAGAGAGAGAGAGAGAGTGGGGGGGAGGGGGGGGGCAGGCAGGCAGGCAGATAGACAGGCAGACAGACAGAGAGAAACATTGTTTATCGCTTGCAGGTTGAGAAAGAGAATGATCGATAGTGAGTGAATGAGAGAGAGAGAGTGAGAGAGGGGGGAAGTTGAGAGTGAGAGAAAGAGACAGCGACATGCAGACAGAGAGACAGAGGGGGAGGGGGTGAAGGTGATATTGAGACAGACAGACAGACAGACAGACAGAGAGAGAGAGAGAGAGAGAGAGAGAGAGAGAGAGAGAGAGAGAGAGAGAGAGAGAGAGAGAGAGAGAGAACAGCTAAGCATTGTTTATCACTAGCAACCAGAGCGAGACAGAGAGACAGAGACACACACAAAGCGAGACAGAGAGCTTAAACATTGTTTATTCTTTTGCAGGTTGGAAAAAACGTCAGCTGTTTTCGCACCGGAGGGAAGAGCTGAAAAAAAAAAGAACCTAAAAAAAAAAAAACCCACCACAAAAAAAATCAAGACACAAAAGACAGAATAAACAACACAACAAAAAAAGAAGAACCGCAACAACAGTAGACGCTTTTTCACCACGCAAGCAAAAAAAGACCTGACAAAAAACTGACAATTTCTACAGCAGATAAAGAAAATAGGAAAACGTTCACATGCTCCTCTTCAATATACAAGGAAAACATTCAAAACAAATGTCAAACTGACAAGAACAACAGAAAAATTCATCAACTGTCTTGGCCACAAAAACAAAAGGAAGATTCGTGCTGGTTTAGGGATTTTTTTTCTTTTTAGTTGGTTTATTTTCCTCTTATTTTTTGCTAGAAAGCTCGATATCTTTCTAAGTGTGTGAAAGCGAAAAAAAACACAATAAAAACACGTGTGACATAGACAGATTGGACGAAAAAAAACAACAATGTGGTGGTTATATATTTGCATTGTTGATTAGATAGATAGAGAGAGAGAAGAGAGAGAGAGAGAGAGAGAGAGAGAGAGAGAGAGAGAGAGAGAGAGAGAGAGAGAGAGAGAGAGAGAGAGAGAGAGAGAAAGAACAAGAATATAAATGTTGACGAGCATATGTAATGCGAAGATAAACCTTTGGAGAGAGAAAATAGGAATGATAAAGAGCATATGCACTTAAAAACCATGCACTGAAATGAAGAAGAAATATTGACGTTTTACTCACAAAGACAAACACTTGGGGGAATTAAAAGAAGGGATAGAAATTATAAAGACAAATATTTGAAAAGGAGAAAAGATTCAGAACATAAATATCTTCAAACACTGGTTAAACAGAAAGAAAGAAGACATATTCATATATAAAGAAAAAACATTGAAAAGGGACCAAAAAAAGGTTCACAACGTCACAAAGACAAATATCTATTAATTTACCGCAACAAAACCAACTAAAAAAAGAAAAGAAAACAGAAAAGGAAAAAAAATAATTCGAGAAAAAAAACAAACAGTGCCTTGACTTCTAATAAAAAAAAAACACCGAAAAAATAACAACCACATCAACAAACAAACAAACCATCTCAACAAAAAACCAAACAAAACAAACAATGACAGCCTACTCCCCCATTTCCAAACGCACCCCTCGCCGAGACGGAATTCGCCTCGCTCTCAGTCGCTCCTCCCCCACCACCACCACAACAACAACACCACCAACAACACCAACAACAACAACAACAATACCAACCACTCCCCATCCCGCTTCCACCGCTCACCCCAACCTTCCTCCCACCGCCATCATCATCATCATCGTCGACACCTCACCGTAGATAGCACATCTCTCAACCCAGCTTTCGACGATGACGAACACGACAGCGACAACGTCAGCGAAGTTAACAGCCACCTCCTCTTACCAGCTTCCTCGACTCACAGCGTCATGGGCGCCGCCACCACCACAGACTCCGATGGGAGCCCTTCCCGCCAAAACAAACCCGCGTCCAACATGGATTTCTCGTTCATCCGCAGTGAGAAGGATACGTCTGCTGCCTCAACGAACCCTAAACATGACGTAGAGAATCCTACAGACCTGCGGCGAAACTTGGACAGTTTGCCGCTCACTTCGCCGTACGCTAATTCTCGCCTAACAGAAGCCCGGTTGTCGCTGTTGGGAAAACCTTTGAGTTATAAGGCTCATAGGCGGGATATACGGTTTCGGCGGTTTCAGGCCAGGGTGTATAATTTTCTGGAGCGTCCGAAGCTGTGGCGGTCGTGGACGTACCATTTTGCCGTGTGAGTAGAGACTTTGTGTGTGTGTTGGGGGTGGGGGGAAGGGGGGGTGTTGGGAGGGCGGTTGTTGTGTGTGTGTGTGTGTGTGTGTGCGTGTGTGTGTGTGTGTGTGTGTGTGTGTGTGTGTGTGTGTGTGTGTGTGTGTGTGTGTGTGTGTTGTATTGTTGGGCATTGTCTGTTTGTTGTCGTGAGTGTGCATTTTTGGCATTATGAAGATTGGGGACTGTTGTGTTGCATGGAATCAGGTTTTTTTTGGGGGGGCTGCTCCAATGTTGCTGTTTTAAATTTGTATTTTTTATCTTTGTAAATTCACCTGTGTATCTGTCTATTTACATATCTGTCTATCCGTTTATTTCTCTATGTATCTATATATCTATGTATCTATCTATCTGTCTTGTCTGTCTATCTATCTATATATCTATCTATCTATATATCTATCTATCTGTCTATCTATCTGTCTGTCTATCTATCTATCTATCTATCTATCTATCTATCTATCTATCTATCTATCTATCTATCTATCTATCTATTTGACTGTCTGTCTATCTATCTCTCCATCTCTCTATCTGTCTGTCTATCTTTCTTACTATAATCTGTCTTTCTGTCCATCTATATATCTGTCTATCTGTCTTTCTGTCGATCTATTTATCGATTTATCCATCTATCTATATATCTGTGTATGTATCTATCTATGTATCTGTCTGTCTGTCTGTCTGTCTGTCTGTCTGTCTGTCTGCATATTTATCTGTCTTTTATCTATTTCTTTCAGTGCTTTGTGTTTTTCTTGCATAATGAACATTTTCTTATTGGATTGTTTGGTCAACTATTTCTGTTTTCAAAGCCAGTTGTTCTCTAAAGTTCAAATCTGTCATTTTTTTCTCTGTTTCCTTAACTGAACCTGGTTTATGGTGCTTTGGTCTTGTTCTCTTTTTTGTGATAATTCTCTTACATTATTTATTATGTTTGCACGCGCTGCCTGTCTGTTCATCTGTTCAGCTCTTTGTCTTTCTCTATGTATCTGTCTCTGTCTCTGTCCATCTGTCCATCTCTCTGTCTTTCTCTATTTTTTTTCTCTGTACGTCTGTCCACTTCTCTGTTTTTCTCTATGTCTCTGTCTCTGTCTCTGTCCATCTGTTCATCTCTCTGTCTTTCTCTGCCTGTCCGTCTGTCCAATTCTCTGCCTCTATGTTTCTGTCTGTCCGTCTATCCATCTGTCTTTTCTATGTTTCTGTCTCTGTCCATCTCACTTTATATCTCTCTATGTCTTTACCTCTCTATCTATCTATCTATCTATCTATCTATCTATCTATCTATCTATCTATCTATCTATCTATCTATCTATCTATCTATCTATCTATCTATCTACCTATCTATCTATGTATCTATCTATGTATGTATGTATGTATTATCTATCTATCTATCTATCTATCTATCTATTTATCTATCTATCTATCTATCTATTCTATCTATCTCTCTATCTATCTCTCTATCTATCTATCTATCTATCTATCTATCTATCTATCTATTTATGCATACCTATATGTATATATGTATATATATGTGTATATATATGTTATATATGTATATATATATATATATATATTAACACCCACTTTTGAAAAAAGAAAAATTATTTTCGGATACCTTTTCTGATAAATCTTTAGGTGATTTAATTTGCTTTCCAGCAAAAACATAACTCATATTATAAATAAGTCTCTTGGCAATGACCATTTTAAACCCTTTCTCGGATGAGGAAATGATTTGTTTCTAAGAAGAGTTGTCCGATATCCCGAGGGCTGTTTGATTTTATTTCTTAATGATAATTATCGTAAATCTGGCTTTGTATAGAAGGGACAGGTGCTAGCATGCAAAAGATAGAAAGAAAAAATAAAGTTTTGTTCTGTTGAGATCCTAGACTTTGAAAAAAAAATTACCTCAACGTTCTGTGCTGTCAAAATCCTGAACAAAAATGTAGGTTGCTTCATCATCTGTTTTTTATTTTATTTAGCTGAATAGAATGTTATTTTTTTTAATTTGTACTTTCTGTAGTCAGCTATTTTGGGTTTTAAAAGATTTGTTTGCTTGTTTGTTTGTTTGATTGTGGTTGGGTTTGTTTTTTCTTTTTAAGTTGAGTTTTCTTCTTTATTTTAGCAATTTGTAAAAAAGCATATCCATATCAACAGTTCCGGACATTATTTTTTTATTGTTGTTAGTGATGTGTATTTCTCAGGTTCCCACTGTCAAGGTTAGATTATCCAGAAATATACTGTCTTACTCATCACGCCTGAAAATGACTGTAAGGCTGCATGTATACAAACTGGATGAGAAATTTGCATGGGAAACTGTTTTCAAATTATACCTCACCATATATGCACCCATACTCCGACTTCAGAAAGATTTTTCTTTTCTTTAAAGAAACGTTACGGGCTGTTATGATAGTAATTTGTCAATGCTGAAGACAAAGACAATCTGATGCATAACAACATTTTACTGTAGATCAAATCCAATCATATTGTTAATGTTTGTAGCCCCGCCGACCACTCAGGCCATATCGGGGCTGTAACTGTAGTTCTCGGGATTTGCCTTCAAAACCATCATCTTTACATATTCCGTAGACTAGTAGACCTTTGTTGTGGCACCACTGAACATTTTGCAACCAGCTTCCTCCATCCATTCCTCGCAGTTCTTAGCTTTACGTATTATGTCGTTCCACTCTGGCCATCACCATGAACATTTGAACAGTCGAGATTCGAGGTAGTAGAGATGCAGCACCTGGCCAGCGAAACGAGAGGAGAGAGAGAGAGAGAGAGGAGAGAGAGAGAGAGAGAGAGAGAGAGAGAGAGAGAGAGAGAGAGGTGGAGAGAGGAGAAGAGAGACAGAGCAGAGAGAAAGAAAGAAAGAAAGAGACAGACAAAGACAGAAAAAGAGAGAGAGAGACAGAAAGAGAGAGAGAGAGACAGAGACAGAGACAGAAAAAGAGACAGAGAGAGAGACACACACAAAGAGAGAAAGACACAGAGAGAGGGGGTGTAATTAGACGATGCGACAAAATAAAAAAAGCTGACAATCACAAAACCAATGGAGATAGTTGAGAAAGGAGTGAAGGAAAGTACAAAAAAGAAAGGTTAAAAAAACCAAACGAACAGACAGACAAAGATGCAGATAAACCAATCAATAGACAGATCGTGGGGAAAAGAAACAGCCTGAAGAACGAACAAATATTTTTAAAATGAAAGGAAAGAAGAAAGGGAAAACGGAAGGAACCAACCAAAAAAACAACAACCAACCAACCAACTAAACAAACAAATGCATAATGCAACAGAAAGGAAACAAGAATCGGAAAAGAAATTACCACATAATTGAAAACACACACACACACACACGCACGCATGCACGCACGCACGCACGCACGCACGCACACTCACACACGCACGCATGCACACACACAACGCACGCGCGCGCATGCACACACACACGCACGCGCGCACACACATACACACACAAGCATCCACGTACACACACAAGCACACGCACGCACGCACGCACGCACGCACGCACGCACACACACACACACACACACACACACACACACACACACACACAACACACACACTCACACACACACACACATACACACACACAAACACACACACACACACACACACACACCACACACACACTCGCACGCACACCCAAACCCACACACAAGCATCCACGTACACACACAAAAACACACACACACACACACACACACACACACACACACACACACACACACACACCACACACACACACAAACGCACGCACACACACACACGCACACACATACACACACACACACACTCTCTCTCTCTCTCCCACTCTCCCTCCCTCTTTCTCTCTACACACACACACACACACACTCACACACACACCACACACACACACACACACACACACACACACACACACACACACACACACACACACACACACACAACTGCATACGTACACAAAAATACCAACCAAGAAACTACGAGAAAGAGAAAAAAATATAGGAACAAAAATCAGGAAGGGAAACAAATTGGGATCAATAATCCCATAATATTATTTCCTTGTCCGCGTAGAGAGATCTCACGTGTTTCTGATTGGTGCAATCATCTCAATAACCCCTGGTGGCTTTGTTCACAGTTTCAAACAGGAAATGACGTAACCTTGTCCTGCAATACTTTGCAAGTTCGGGATCATTCCATGCATAATGTCGTTTTCTGTGCAATCTGTTCTGAAAATGTATATGACGGCTAAGCAGTTTATCCTGTCGTTCTTAATTAACCTATGATTTGCTATCGTTTTTATTCAAATATATATGACTTCGTAATATTGGGCTAGTATATATGGACTTTTTTTTTTTTTTTGGGGGGGGGGGGTGTATTCTTTTATATCGAGGGCAATGGAATAAGCACTCGTGTACTTTTTTACATCCAGTCCCTATGTGTATGCAGTTTTATGAATTTTGTTATCTGTTCCCACCGGCACACAGTCCTACTCTTACGAAAAGCGTAACATGAACAGGATTCAATGTGTTGCAAGATGTTCTGCTTATGCGTTCGCACACTGGACCTCGGTTAATATTCTCATCCGAAGGACTTTTAGGCTGATGTACTGTAGTTAGTAGTTTTTAATCGAGTAAGAATAGAATATGGCTTTTTTTTATCCGTCCGTTGTATGCAGTTTTAAATATC
>CM060350.1:8275441-8277941 GCA_030674155.1 Stramonita haemastoma
ACCGCCACAGCTTCGGACGCTCCAGAAAATTATACACCCTGGCCTGAAACCGCCGAAACCGTATATCCCGCCTATGAGCCTTATAACTCAAAGGTTTTCCCAACAGCGACAACCGGGCTTCTGTTAGGCGAGAATTTGCGTACGGCGAAGTGAGCGGCAAACTGTCCAAGTTTCGCCGCAGGTCTGTAGGATTCTCTACGTCATGTTTAGGGTTCGTTGAGGCAGCAGACATATCCTTCTCACTGCGGATGAACGAGAAATCCATGTTGGACGCGGGTTTGTTTTGGCGGGAAGGGCTCCCATCGGAGTCTGTGGTGGTGGCGGCGCCCACGACGCTGTGAGTGGAGGAAGCTGGTAAGAGGAGGTGGCTGTTAACCTCGCTGACGTTGTCGCTGTCGTGTTCGTCATCGTCGAAAGCTGGGTTGAGAGATGTGCTGTCTACGGTGAGGTGACGTCGATGATGATGATGGCGGTGGGAGGAAGCTTGCGGTGAGCGGTGGAAGCGGGATGGGGAGTGGTTGGTATTGTTGTTGTTGTTGTTGGTGGTGGTGTTGTTGGTGTTGTTGTTGTGATGGTGGTGGTGGTGAGAGGAGCGACTGAGAGCGAGTCGGATTCCGTCTCGGCGAGGGGTGCGTTTGGAAATGGGGGAGTAGGCTGTCATTGTTTTGGTTTGTGTTTTTGGTTGTTGAGATGGTTTGTTTGTTTGTTGATGTGGTTGTTGTTTTTTCGGTGTTTTTTTGTTAGAAGTCAAGGCACTGTTTTTTTTCCTTTCCCGAGTTATTGTTTTTTTCTTTTTCTGTTTTATTTCTTTTTTTTTTTAATTGATTTTGTTTTGGGAAATAGAAACTTGTCTTTGTGAAGTTCTGAATCTTATTTTTTGGTCCCTTTTCAATGTTTTTCTTTATATATGAATATGTCTTTCTTTTTACCAGTGTTTCCGGATATTTATGTTCTGAATTTTTTTTTTCAATTATTTGTTTTTATATATGAATAAGCCTTCTTTCTTTCTTTTTCTACCAGTCTTTCAAGATATTTAGGTTCTGAATCTTTTCTCCTTTTCAAATATTTGTCTTTATAATTTCTATTCCTTCTTTTTTAATTCCCCCAAATGTTTGTCTTTGTGAGTAAAACTTCGTCAATATTTCATCTTCATTTCAGTGCTTGGTTTTAAGTGCATATGCTCTTTACCGTTCCTATTTTCTCTCTCCAAAGTTTTATCTTCGCATTACATATGCTCGTCAACATTAATGTTCTTGTTCTTTCTTTCTTTCTCTCTCTCTCTCTCTCCTCTCTCTCTCTCTCTCTCTCTCTCTCTCTCTCTCTCCCCTCTCTCTCTCTCTCTCTCTCTCTCTCTCTCTCTCTCTAATCAACAATGTAAATATATAACCACCACATTATATTTTTTTTGTCCTATCTGTCTATGTCACGAGTTTTTTTTTATTGTATTTTTCTTCACACTTTCACACTCTTAGAATGATATCGAGCTTTCTAGCAAAAAAAAAGAGAAAAATAAACCAACTAAAAAGAAAAAAATTCCCCAAACCAGCACGAATCTTCTTTTTGTTTTTGTGGCCAAGACAGTTGATGAATTTTTCTGTTGTTCTTGTCAGTTTGACATTTGTTTTGAATGTTTTCCTTGTATATTGAAGCGGAGCATGTGAACGCTTTCCTATTTTCTTTATCTGCTGTAGATTTTGTCCGTTTTTTTTGTGGTTTTTTTTTTTGCTTGCGTGGTGAAAAAGCGTCTACTGTTGTTGTGGTTCTTCTTTTTGTTGTTGTTTATTCTGTCTTTGTGTCTTGATTTTTTTGTGTGTGGGTTTTTTTTTTTCTAGGTTCGTTTTTTTTTCAGCTCTTCCCTCCGGTGCGAAAACAGCTGACGTTTTTTTTTCCAACCTGCAAAAGAATAAACAACAATGTTTAAGCTCTCTGTCTCGCTTTGTGTGTGTCTCTGTCTCTCTGTCTCGCTCTGGTTGCTAGTGATAAACAATGTTTAGCTGTTCTCTCTCTCTCTTTCTCTCATTCTTGCCTTCCCCCCCCCCCCCCCCCCTCTGTCTCTATCTCTCTTTCTCTCACTCTTAACACCCCCTCTCTCATTCTCTCACTTTCACCCCTCCCCCTCTGTCTCTATGTCTCTGTCTCTCTCTGTCTCAACCCCCCCCCCCCCCTCTCTCTCTCTCTCTCTCATTTACCCACTGTCGATCTCCCTCTTTCTCAACCTGCAAGCGATAAACAATGTTTTTCTCTGTCTGTCTGCCTGCCTGCCTGCCTGCCTGCCTGTCTGTCTCTCTGACTGACTGTCTGTCTCCGTCTCCGTCTCCGTCTCTCTCTCTCTCTCTCTCTCTCTCTCTCTCTCTCTCTCTCTCTCTCTCTCTCTCTCTCTCTCTCTCTCTCTCTCATTCGGATAGGACTTTAAACCGAGGCCCCGTGTGCGAACGCACGCAGAACATCTTGCGCACACGTTAAATCCTGTTCCGCTTTTCGTAAGAGTAGGCCATCGTGT
>CM060350.1:8300441-8305441 GCA_030674155.1 Stramonita haemastoma
CATCAGTGACATTTTTATTAAATGTGATATAGCATTTATAATTTCCTCGGCTAGAGCTCTGAGGTTCACCAATTGTAAACCAATGTTTTCCTCTATTTTTTCCTTAGTAAAGGTTCCTCAACGGTGAGATTTTTGACAGGGTTGTATTCTACGCTTCCTATCATAATATATCCTGGCATCAACTAGGCTTGAGAGATACAGACACCTGCAGTGTTGATTAGGTAATTTGAGCAACACTCTCACATCGCATCCATAAAGTGGATGAAGTTCGACCGTGTGGTCCTAATCTTCCCACTGAGCCTACAGCACACTCGCTCTGTGTAGGAGCCGGCTGAAGTGTAAAAAAAATATAAAAAAAATATAAAAAATAAAAAAGTCCTATGGCGCTTATGGGATTGAAACCCGCGACCTTCCAGTCCGTAACCCAATGTGCCAACCACTGCGCCATGACGACTGGTTATAACAACACTTTAAAGAAAGCTTCAGCGCTTTGTTTACGTCAATAACTGACAAGGCGTTCTGGCCTGGGATGCAGAAGAAGAAGAAGAAGAAGAAGAAGACGAAGAAGAAGAAGAATTGTGAAGAAGAAGAAGAGGAAGAAGAAGAGGAGCAAGAGGAAGAGGAAGAAGAAGAAGAAAAAGAATGCGAATGCGAATGCGAAGAAGAATTGCGAAGAAGAATTGCGAAGAAGAAGAAGAATTGCGAAGAAGAATTGCGAAGAAGAAGAAGAATTGCGAAGAAGAAGAGTTGCGAAGAAGAAGAAGAAGAATTGCGAAGAAGAAGAAGAATTGCGAAGAAGAAGAATTGTGAAGAAGAAGAATTGCGAAGAAGAATTGCGAAGAAGAAGAAGAATTGCGAAGAAGAAGAATTGTGAAGAAGAAGAATTGCGAAGAATTGCGAAGAAGAATTGCGAAGAAGAAGAAGAAGAATTGCGAAGAAGAAGAAGAAGAAGAAGAAGAAGAAGAAGAAGAAGAAGAAGAAGAAGAACAACAACAACAACAACAACAACTACAGCAACGACAACCGACAGGTAAATCTTAAACCTGATCAGCTGCTGTGAAGTTAGAACGAGTAGGCTGAGGTCAGTGGGCAGACCTCCTGCAGAGTTACAAGCTCAGGAAAAGATCTGGCATTAGAAAGCTCACCCAATTCCATCTAACTGCGTCTGTCTGTCTGCCTGACTGTCTTTCTCCGTTCCATGTGTGTGTGTGTGTTTGTGTGTGTGTGTGTGTGGGGGGGGGGGATAGGGGTGTGTGTGTGTGTGTGTGTGTGTGTGTGTGTGTGTGTGTGTGTGTGTGTGTGTGTGTGTGTGTGTGTGTGTGTGTGTGTGAGAGAGAGAGAGAGAGAGAGAGAGAGTGTGTGTGTGTGTGTGTGTGTGTGTGTGTGTGTGTGTGTGTGTGTGTGTGTGTGTGTGTGTGTGTGTGTGTGTGTGTGTGTGTGTGAGAGAGAGAGAGAGAGAGAGTGTGTGTGTGTGTGTGTGTGTGTGTGTGTGTGTGTGTGTGTGTGTGTGTGTGTGTGTGTGTGTGTGTGTGTGGAGAGAGAGAGAGAGAGAGAGAGAGTGTGTGTGTGTGTGTGTGTGTGTGTGTGTGTGTGTGTGTGTGTGTGTGTGTGTGTGTGTGTGTGTGTGTGTGTGTGTTGTATGGATGAGAGACAGACAGACAGACAGACAGACAGAGAGAGAGTGTGTGTGTGTGCGTGTTTGAGAGAGAGAGAGACAGACAGAGAGACAGAGAGACAGACAGACAGACAGACAGAGACAGAGACAGAGTCAGAGATCGTAAATATCTGTATAAGCGCTTTCGTTTGTTTGCCTTACACGATTCAGCGCTATGAAAATTTCATCTGTTATCATTATCATTTATAAAGGAAAGCAGAGAGGAAGAGAAGAAAAACCCGCTCAGAAAAAGCTAGCTTCGAAGCCAGAAAATCCTCTTAGCCTGTCTTAAGCGAAGCTGACAGTTGTCACATCTCTGATGTTACACTTCCATATTACAGCCTAGTTTATTTGATTTTGAAAGGCTGAGCTGCCAGATTTTTATATCAAATATTCATTCACCATACTAAATCTTTCTCTGCCACACACATAGTTAACAAGGGGACGGGATAGCCTAGTGGTCAGAACATTGCGCTCGCAATTTAACGACCCGAGTTCGATTCCCGTTCGAGGAGATTTTTCCCCTTGAGTTAACGTCACTGCTGACTCCACTCTCCCCAAAAGTCTTTCGGATGAGACTGTAAACCGAGGCCCCGTGTGCGAACGCACGCGGAACATCTTGCGCACATGTTAAACCCTGTTCCGCTTTTCGTAAGAGTAGGCCATCGTGTGCCGGTGGGAACAGATGACATTTAGAAAACTGCATACACACGGGGACTGGATGTAAAAAAGCACAAGAGTGCTTATCCCATTATTCTCGATATCAAAGAATGATAAATAAATAAATAAATGAAAAAGCGAAGCTAACAGTTGTCACATTTCTGACGCTACACTTCCATATCAGAGCCCAGTTTATTTGATTTTGAAGGGCTAAGCTGACAGATTTTTTATATCAAATATTCATTCACGCTATCAAATCTTTCTCTGGCCTTGTCTATCTCTGTGTGTGTGTGTGTGTGTGTGTGTGTGTGTGTGTGTGTGTGTGTGTGTGTGTGTGTGTGTGTGTGTGTGTGTGTGTGTGTGTGTGTGTGTGTGTGTGTGTATGTGTGTGTGTGTGTCTGTGTGTGTGTGTGTGTGTGTGTGTGTGTGTGTGTGTGTGTGTGTCTGGTTTGGGTCTCTAACAGATGCACGCTCTCTATCTGTCTGTCTGTCTCTCCGCTTGTCTGTCTATGTTTCTGATTAGGTGACTCGCAGATGCGCTTTCTGTGTGTCTGTCTGTTTCTTTCTGTGCTTGTCTCTCTGTCTCCAGCTCTGTCTCTCCTTCACTATCTCTCTGCCTATTTCTCTCTCTCTCACGATGAAAGAATATCGCTGGGAGATGTGTGTGTGTGTGTGTGTGTGTGTGTGTGTGTGTGTGTGTGTGTGTGTGTGTGTGTGTGTGTGTGTGTGTGTGTGTGTGTGAGTGAGTGAGTGAGTGAGTGAGTGAATGTGAGTGTGTGTGTGGTGTGTGTGTTTCCCTGTGTGTGTGTGTGTGTGTGTGTGTGTGTGTGTGTGTGTGTGTGTGTGTGTGTGTGTGTGTGTGTGTGTGTGTGTGTGTGTGTGTTTCCGTGTATGTGTGTGTGCTTCCGTGTATGTGTGTGTGTGTGTGCGTGCGAATGTGTGTATGTGTGTTTGTATGTTTGTGTGTCAGTGCGTGTGCGCGCACGCTTATGCGTGTTTACCTGTAAAATTGTTATGTCTGTATGTTTGCCTGTGTGTCAATGTGTGTCTGCGTTCGTGAACGCATGTGTATATGTTTCTGAATGTATGCGTGTGCATGTGCGTGTGTATATGCACATGCGCATGCATGCATGCATGTGTACGTAGGCACAGCTGTTAGCGTTTCTGAATTCACGTGAAATCACTTGCTTCCTCTTCTGGGTTTTTTTTTATCTCCCCGATCTTTAAGCAGCCTAAGCCACACTTTCTCTGCATCTTAAAAGCAACTGCCATCGCCAAATACACAGTAATGAGGAGAGCGAGAGAGAGAGGGGGGGGGGGGAGGAGAGAGAAAGAGAGGCAGACAGACAGACAGACAGACAGAGAGAAAGACAGAGAAAGAGAGACAGAGAAATAGAGATATATAGAGAGAGAGGGACAGAGAGAGACAGAGAGGGGGGGGGAGAGGGGGGAGAGAGACAGAGAGGCAGACAGACAGACAGACAGACAGACAGACAGACAGACAGACAGATGGAAAGAGTGACAGAGAAAGAGAGAGAGACACACAGAGAGAGACAGAGAGAGAGAGAGGTACAGAGAGAGACAGAGAGAGACAGAGAAAGAGATTGAGAAAGAGAGAGAGAGAGAGAGAGAGAGAGAGAGAGAGAGAGAGAGAGAGAGAGAGAGAGAGAGACAGAGACAGAGACAGAGAGACAGAGAGAGACAGAGAGAGAGAGAGAGAGAGAGAGAGATGATTAATCTACATTAATAATCTTTATCATTCAAGGGCTACAGAGTAAGTATTACACAGAGAGAGACAGAGAGACAGACAGACAGACAGACAGACAGAGACAGAAACAGAGAGAGGGAGAGAGACAAGGCAAGAAAGGGGAGGCAAATTCTTTTATTCGAGGATAATAGATAAGCACTCATGTGCTTTTTTACATCCAGTCCCCCACCCTTTTCAGGGATAACATCAAGATAAAAAGACACTAAGCAATAAAACTATACACAGTACCAAACAACAAACAAGGAATAAGGACACTATGTATAACAAGGTAAGAAAAATGCACTCACTGAGAGAGACAGAGAGAGAGAGAGACAGAGATAGAGAGAGACAGAAACAGAGACACAGAGAGAGAGGTACAGAGACAAAGAGACAAACACACAGACAGAGACAGAGAGACGGAGACAGAGAGACAGACAGACAGACAGACAGACAGACAGACAGACAGAGACAGATACAGAGAGCTCTTGCCGTTAAAAGAAGCGCACACTGCCCAGTCATTAACTGGCCGTTTCCATGCAAATTGTACCTGCCGAGAGAGCTTGGAGTCCTACCAGGTTACAACTTGGCCAAACACACAGGGCTTCTGTGTGTGTGTGTGTGTGTGTGTGTGTGTGTGTGTGTGTGTGTGTGTGTGTGTGTGTGTGTGTGTGTGTGTGTGTGTGTGTGTGTGTGCGTGCGTGCGTGCGTGCGTGCGTGCGTGTGTGTGTGTGTATGAGAGAGAGAGTGCGTGTGTGTGTGTGTGTGTGTTTTAATTTGTTTATTTATTTATTCATGTATTTATTTATTCTTTTATACCGTGGATAATGGAATAAGCGCTCATGTGCTTGTGTGTGTATGTGTGTGTGCGTGCGCGTGTGTGTCTGTATGTGTGTGTGTATAGTGTGCATGTGTATGTACGTACGTGCATGTGTGTATGTG
>CM060350.1:8312941-8315441 GCA_030674155.1 Stramonita haemastoma
TTGACATAAATAGAAGGTAAGTTCGTGTTTAGATTTTGACGTTTTTGTCTTGTTGATAATAGCATGAATTTTGTTTTACCTGGATTAAGGGCCATATGGTTCATTTGTGTCCATTCAATAATGATATTTATATGCTCTTGTAAACTTTGACTTACTTGGAGAAGGTTTTTGTGGCTGGTATGAAGAGTTGTATCATCTGCAAATAATTCGTTTTGTACTTTTATATTCAATGGCAGGTCATTTATATACAGAAGAAACAATAGGGGACCAAGCACAGATCCTTGTGGTACACCAAAGTTATTTAGAAGAAAAGTTGAAGAAGTGTTGTTTAGATATACTTTCTGCTGTCGCTCAGATAGGAAAGATGAAATCAGTTTGAGGGTACTGGAAGATAGTTTGTAGATTGCAAGCTTTCTTAGTAAAAGTTTGTGGTCAATAACATCGAAAGCTTTAGCAAAATCAATAAAGAGTATACCTGTGAATTCTTTTCTATTCATATTAAGTAACCATCTATCTGTCATTTTTACAAGGGTAGTATGGCAGGAATGGTTTGCTCTAAATCCAGATTGATTTGGGTGTAACAGATTATATTTGTTTAAGTGGGCTAGTAAACTTTTATGAATGTGCTGCTCTAATGGTTTTGAAAGAGTGGACAATATTGATATTGGTCTGTAATTTGATGGGTCAGAGGTATTTCCTGATTTATGTAAAGGAATAATTTTTGCCTGTTTTAAGATCTTAGGAAATGTGTTTTTGCTTATGCAAAGATTGTAGACATATGTAAGTGTTTCTGCTATAGTTGATGCGGAGAGTTTTAGAATTTTCCCATCTAATCCATCAAGACCACGTGTTGATGATTGTTTTAGTTGACGTAAGGCAGTAAACACCTCATTAACTGTAATAAGTTCTATCTCAATTTTAGATTGAATATTTTTACTGTCGCAAAAGGTTTTCAATTTTTTTAAGTCATTGTCTTCTGATTTATCCTTAACGATTAACTGGTTGGCAACAGATGAGAAATGAAGATTTAATTTGTCAGCAGATATATCACAGCAAATATCTGAGTTTTTATGAAAACTTTTTTTGGTGAGCTGGTTAATAGCTTTCCAGATACATCTATTGTCCCTGTTGTTGTTTAGAAGTGCCTCAAAATACTTTTTTTTCTCAGCTCGTAAAAGTGAAGTTACATAATTTCTTTGTTTTTTATAATCTTCTCTTAAACCCTTCTTTAATAAACAATCCCTATGATATATTTGTTCCTGTATTTGGCCAGTAAGCCAAGGTGGTTTTGTTTTGTATTTAACTCTCTTAATTTGTAATGGAGCATGTTTATTGTAAACATTATAAAAGATAGAATACCAATATTCAGTAGCTAAATTGGGGTCAGTAATTTGGTAAACATCATTCAAACGTGAATTTAGGAGGTCCTGTAGAAAGGCATTACTATTAAAGTTAGAGAAATTTCTATAAGTTATAGTTTTATGGCTAACTTTCGGAATTTTTACTCCTTTTTTGGACCATGTTATGCATACAGGAAAATGATCACTGCAGCCAGAAAGTGGAACGTTCACCTCTACAATAGTTTCTTTATTAACAACATATATATGATCAATCAAAGTTTTTGAAATACTTGTAACACGAGTTGGTAAAGTTATCAATTGTTTCAAGTTGAAAGATTCAAACGTCTGTATCCACTGGTTATTTGGTTTTAATAAATCAATATTGAAATCACCTAGTATAATAATGTCATCATAATCTTTATCTATGCTATCCATCATTGAAATATAGTGATCAATCCATTCTGTTTTTTCCTTAGGATTTCTATATAGAAAGCATAAGAGAATTGGTCTGGAATTTTTTAGTTTAATTTCAATCCAAATTGTTTCTATATGAAGTTGCTCTAAACTTGTAACTCTTTTGAACTGAACTGATTTATGGACATAAACAACTATACCAGTTTCTTTATGAATAAGGGAGTCTCTACGGATAGTATTGTAGCCTGGAACTGAGATGTCATTGTCTGAAATATGGGAGGAGAAATGGGTTTCTGTGAAACCAAATACATGGAAATTTTTCCCTGAATTTGACAAAATCGAAGATATTTCAGTCATTTTATGTATTGCATGATTGATGTTTAGATGACCAATTCGAAGACCATCTTTAGTTAACCAAGGATTCTTTTGATGATCCATAATCAATATAAGTTGTTTATATTATGCACATCTGATCACTAATTCCAACAGTTGTTTCTCACAAAATCAAAGTAAAGTAATCAAATAACACTTAAATATAATGGAAAAATATAACAATAGGGAAAATAAGATCAAGTAAACTATTTATGAAGAAAAAAAAAAATCACAAAGCACAAAAAATATATACACATGAAAGTATGAACCCACTCTCAATGAAATGTCAGTTCACCAAAGGAAACAATGTTTAGTGTAATTTTACCACCAGAAAACAAACCAAAAAACTGTAAAAGAATTTCTATAAGCAAAGG
>CM060350.1:8325441-8327941 GCA_030674155.1 Stramonita haemastoma
GATAGATAGATAGATAGACAGACAGACTGACAGACAGACAGATAGATAGATAGAGACAGACAGACAGACAGACAGACAGACAGACAGACAAATAGAAAAGAAGAAAGAAAGAAAGAAAAATAGATAGATGGATAGACAGAATATAGATACATAGATAGACAGATAGATAGACAGACAGACAGACAGATAAATAAAAAGACAGATATATAAACAAATAGACAGCTATATAGACAGACATAGAGGAAGACAGATACAAAAAGACAGGCAAACGGACAAACGGAAAAAGGCGGCCACACAGGCAGTACGAAAAACAGAAAACAGAGAGAAACAATGACAATAACAATGGTTTATTGTGGTAAGCTTTTAAGCCCATTCACAGGAGGACAATGAGAAAGGGATTGGGCACAAAAACACCACGTATATATCTAACAAAGAAGAAAACAAATTCACAACAGGCCAAATAATCATCATGGCATGGATTCAATATCACGCTGCAACAAACACCATATTGTAAGGTATGATAAAAAATGTAATCTTTTTTCCTAGCAGAGAGAACAACGAACAAAATGTATTGCTGTCAAAGCTTTATCAGTCATTCAGCAGTATGTCACTAATACATGCGCTTTTTCGTTTTTTCACATAAAAAAATGTTTTACGTCAAGTACACAACCAACTGTGACGCGAAAACATACACAGCGAAAGAAAGAAGAGAGAGAGAGAGAGAGAGAGAGGAGAGAGAGAGAGAGAGAGAGAGAGAGAGAGAGAGAGAGAGAGAGAGAGAGAGAGAGAGAGAGAGAGAGAGAGCAACGAACAATGAACAATGAACAAACTTTATATATAGAGGGTAGTAGAATAAGCATAACAATAGCTTTTTTACATCCAGCCCTCTGGGAGGAAAGAGAAGGAGAAAAATCAAACAAAAGTAAAATTTACCATACTTGGCATGAAGAACAATTCCCAAATAATAATAACAATAATAATAATAATAATAATAATAATAATAATAATAATAATAATAATAATAATAATAATAATAATAATTAGAATTAGAATTACAATTAGAATTAGAATTATTAGAATTATTATTATTGTTATCATCAGTAGTAGTAGTAGCAGTAGTAGTAGTAGTAGTATAGTAGTAGTAGTAGTAGTAGTAGTAGTAGTAGTAGTAGTAGTAGTAGTAGTAGTAGTAGTAGTATAACGATAATAATAATGATAATACTTATCATCATCACTACCACCATTACCTTACATGGCATGAAGAACAATCTCAAGAAAAAATGAGAGAAAGATTGGGGGGAGGAAGGGAGAGAGAGAGGGAGGGATAAAGGGGGGAGATAAAGATATAGATAGATAGATAGATAGATAGATAGATAGATAGATAGATAGATAGATAGATAGATAGATAGATAGATAGATAGATAGATAGATAGATAGAAAGATAGAAAAATAGATAAGATAGAAAAATAGATAAGATAGACAGACAGACAGACAGACAGACAGACAGATAGATAGATAGATAGATAGATAGATAGATAGATAGATAGATAGATAGATAGATAGATAGAAAGACAGACAGACAGACAGACAGACAGATGGATAGATGGATAGACAGATCGACAGACAGACAGACAGACAGACAGACAGACAGACAGACAGATAGATAGATAGATAGATAGATAGATAGATAGATAGATAGATAGATAGACAAGACAAGACAGATAAACAGACAGACAGACAAGACAGACAGACAGACAAATGAAAGATTACTCATAAAACAGCTAACAGAAATAATGGTTCAAGGGATTGGAGAGAAAGAAAAAGTAGCTTGCCAGTCAGACACATTAATTTTATTACTGAAGTATTATCGATTTCATGAAAAATGTTGTTTTGTTGTTTTTGCATATAGCAACAGGTGAACTTTTATACCCTTGTGTTGCTGTTGCTGGTGGTTGGTTTCGTTGTTTTTGTAGGGTTTTTTTTTGTTTTTTTGTTTGTGTGTTTTTTGTGTGCTTTTTTTGTTTGTTTTTGTATGTTTTTCGTGGGTTTTTTGTGGTATGTATTTTTGTTTCCTTGTTGTTGTTTTTCGTGGGTTTCTTTTTGGTTTGTATGTTTTTTGTTTTTGTTTTTCGTGGAATTTTTTTTTTGGTTTGTATGTTTTTTGTTTTCTTTTTGGTTTTTGTGGGTTTTTTTTTTTTGTCTGTATGTTTTTTGTTTTCTTGTTTTTTTGTTTTTTCGTGGGGTTTTTTGGTTTGTTTTTTGTTTTCTTTTTGGTTTTTGTGGGGGGGGGTTTTGTCTGTATGTTTTTTGTTTTCTTGTTTTTGTTTATCATTTTGTTTTGTTTGTTTGTTTGGGGTTTTTCAGGGGATCCTTTTGTTCTTTGGTTAATGCTCTGAGGTTCACTAAAGGTGAGATTTTACGCATGCAGCAGTTTTTGCCCGCCATTAAGCTATCTGCAATCTGACTTCAGGAAATACGCTTGTTTGTATACTACTATGTT
>CM060350.1:8337941-8347464 GCA_030674155.1 Stramonita haemastoma
TGTAGTGTAGTGTAGTGTAGTGTAGTGTAGTGTAGTGTAGTGTAGTGTAGCGTACTGAACAATGTAATCCAATACAACACATTATAATACAAGGCAACACATCACACAACACAATACAACACAACACAATACACTACAATGCACGACAATACAACACAGCTCAAAACAGCACAATGTTACCCAACCCAAACACAAAACAACACAACACAAAACAATACAACCAAACACAACCCAACACAGCACAACACAGCACAACACAAAGACATTGCAACATCTGCCAAGCATTGCAGCAACGAAGCGGATGATTTACGCACTCCCAGAAGCAAAGGTCACATCCCTTATCCAGCAGACCATCATGGAAGCCTAAGGTCAAACCAAACGGCGGAGTTTATCCAGGTCTATTGACGAAACTGTCCCCTGTGCCACCGTCTATCCTAATTATCGACATCTTCCGCATAACAACCTGCTGCTATTTGGCAGGGAGATGGAGTCAGAGATAGTCCTGCGTGGATCAATGCTAGCTGACCTTTTTAATGGGAGCGGAGTGATAAATAGATAGACAGACAGAAAGATAGATAGACAGAGTGACAGACAGACAGACGGACGGACGGACTGACAGACAGGCAGACAGACAGACAGATAGATAGATAGAGAGATAGATAGATAGAGAGATAGATAGAGAGATAGATAGACAGATAGATAGATAGATAGATATATAGATAGATAGATAGATAGATAGATAGATAGATAGATAGATAGATAAGATAGATAGATAGATAGATAGATAGATAGATAGATAGATAGATAGATAGATGTGATAAGATAGATAGATAGATAGATAGATAGATAGATAGATAGATAGACAGATAGATAGATAGATAGACAGATAGATAAGATAGATAGATAGATAGATAGATAGATAGATAGATAGATAGATAGATAGATAGATAGATAGATAGATAGATAGATAGATAGATAAAAAGCTAGAGAGAGAGGGAGATAGAGAGACAGAGGGGGGGAGGGAGGGAGGGAGAGATATATAGAAACAGACAGACAGACAGACAAACAGACGGGCGGACAGACAGACAGAGAGAGACAGACAGAGAGAGAGACAGACAGACAGAGAGAGAGACAGAGAGAGAGAGAGAGAGACAGACAGACAGACAGACAGAGACAGAGACACAGAGAGAGACAGAGACAGAGACAGAGACAGAGATGAACCTTACACGGAAGATGACAAGAAAAGTTTTCGGGTAAATTATATCACTGGTGAGCATCAAGCAGGTTTGAGGAATGGTAATATTACTCCACAACAAACCATAATCATGTTTACAAGTACTGCCTTTGCCCAGAAATAGTTCAGATTGACATGTAGCATTCATTGATTTTGATAACTTAGCTGTTGAATCTATCAACAGGAACTGATCGTGGCCTAACAAGACAGACAGACAGACAGAGAGGTAGAGAGAGAGAGAGAGAGTGAGAGAGATAGAGAAAGGAGGGAGAGAAGAGAGAGATGGAGAGATAGAGAGAGAGATAGAGAGAGAGAGAAGGGAGAGAGAGAGAGAAGAGAGAAGAGAGAGAGAGAGGAGAGAGAGAGAGAGAGAGAAACTGAACATGATAGAGAGGACAGAGGCAGAGAGACAGAGACAGGCAGAGAGAGCAGAGACAGAGAGAGACAGAGAACACTGAAAACTGAGAGGAGAGACAGAGTCAGGGACAGGAGAGAGATCGAGATCGAAACAGACAGACAGACAGACAGACAGACAGACAGACAGAGACACATTGAGAGAGAGACAGAGAGAGAGAGAGAGACAGACAGACAGAGACACATTGAGACAGAGACACATAGAGAGAGACACACACAGAGAGAGACAGAGAGACAGAGATAGAGAATATTCATGAAAGGCACAGCCAAGCAGAAAGGTAGACAATCAGAGAGTTAAATATACAGGCGCAGAGAAAAGCAATAGGCTATGACAACACAGACAACAACCCAGCCCCCCTCCACTCACACAAACACACACACACATAACTACAACAACAACAACAACAACAACACCCCACACACACACAGATATACCACACACACACACACACACACACACACACACACACACACACACACACACACACACCACACACAGTACACGTACACGTACACGTACACGTACACGTACACACACATTCAATCACTCACTCATTCACACACACCAACACAACACCATCACACACACACACACACACCCCACACACACACACACACACACACACACACACACACACACACACCACACACAACACCCACACCCACACAAACACACCAACACCCCTCCCCACACATCCCACCCACCCATCCACCGACCCACACACACACTCACAAACACATACCCCCCCCCCCCCCCCCCCCCCCCCCCACCCAGGCCTGACTTTTCATCACAGACAGACAGACGTTAATTAGGTACACACCAGGCAGTAAACGACAGAAAAAAGAGGCAGACAGTTGCAGACGGCTGTTGACAGGTTGCACAAGCCGACCACAATAGATTATTTAGTATCGATGTGAGAGAGGACACCACAGGTCAGTGATCTACGTCCTCAAGTGCACAGTTCGTTTTACGGAAAAAAGAGGAGATAGACAGATAAATGGATCCCTTTGCAAAACACGATACAAAACAGAAACACGAAGAATATCAAGAGTGAGATATACATCTATGTAATGAGATAGAGACACAGACACAGAGAGAGAAAGAAGCATGAGCAAACGAGAGAGAGAGAGAGGGGGGGGGGGAGAGGGAGATACAGACAGATGGAGAGATAGAGGCACACAGAGAAACAGAGAAAGACGCACAGAGAGAGAAACAGAGACAGAGGCACAGAGGGAAAGAGACAGAGGCACAGTGAGAGACAGAGAGAGAGAGAGAGACAGAGAGAGGGAGAGAGGCGGAGAGAGAGAAAGAGAGACAGAGGTACAGAGAGAGAAAGAGAGACAGAGGCACAGAGAGAGAAACAGAGAGCACAGAGAGGCAGAGAGAGAGAAAGAGGCTTTTATACAGACAGACAGACAAACAGACAGACAGGCAGATAGACAGACAGACAGACAGACAGACAGAGAGACGGAGAGATGGAGAGTCAGAGAGAAGAAACAGAAACAGAGACAGAGACACAGAGACAGAAAGAGACAGAGGCACAGAGAGAAAGAGGCTTTTATGTAGACATACAGACAGACAAACAGATTGACAAACAACACACAGAGAGACACTACAGAACAGATAAACACAGGCAGAAATGTCAACACGGATGTTACACATCACACTGTAGATTACAGAAAGAGAGGCAGACAGTCAGTCAGTCAGTCAGACAGACAGACAGACAGACAGACAGACAGACAGATACTCAGACAGACAGACAGACAGACAGACAGCAGACACCAGACAGACAGACTGACAACCAGACACAGAGAGACACTACAGAAACAGATAAACACAGGCAGAACTGTCAACACGGATGTCAACACATCACACTGAGATTACAGAAAGAGAGGCAGACAGTCAGATCACAGACAGACAGACAGAAGAAGACAGATCCAGACAGACAAGACAGATCAGACAGAACCGACAAACTACAAACAACACAGAGAGACACTACAGAAACAGATAAACACTAGGCAGAACTGTCAACACGGATGTACACATCACCCTGTAGATTACAGAAGGCAGACAGTCGAGTCAGACAGACAGCAGTTAACAGATAGACAAACAAGACACATTAAGAGAGACACACAGAAAAAGATAAACACAGGCAGAACTGTCAACACGGATGCTAACAACACACTGAGATTACAGAAAAAGACAGTAGCAGCAGACAGACGAGACACTCAGACAGTTAAACAAGCCCAGAAGACAGACAGACGACAAACAAGACACACAAAGAGAGACACTACAGAACAGATAAACACAGGCACAACTGCAACACGGATGTACACACATCACCTGTAGATTACAGAAAAGCAGGCAGCAGACAGCCAGACAGTCAGACATACAGACCGACAGACAGCAGACAGACAGATCAAAACAAACACAAACAGAGACATCACAGAACAGATAAAACACAGGCAACAGACTGTCAACACGGATACATGACCACATCACACTGCAGATTACAGACAGAGAGGCAGACAGTCAAAGACCTCAGGTGACAGACTGCACAAGCCGACCACAACATTTCTTTTCTGATCGATCTGAGTGAAGACATCAGGGGTCAAATCGTCAATTCTAGGTCCTTAATTATTGTAGGTTCATTGAGAGAGGGGGGAGGGAGTGAGAGAGAAGAGGGAGGGGGGAAGAGAGAGAGGGGGGGAGAGAGAGGGGGGGGTTGGGGAGAGAGGGAAGAGAGGCAAGAGAGAGAGAGAGAGAAAGAAAGAGAGAGACGCAGACGCAGACGTTCGTTCATAAGAAAGAAAGAAAGAAAGAAAGAAAGAAAGAGAAGAAAGAAAGAAAGAAGAAGAGAAGAGAGAGAGAGAGAGAGAGGAGAGAGGAGAGAGAGAGAAGAGAGAGAGAGAGAGAGAGAGAACTGAGAGAAAGAGAGAGACACACAGAGACAGACAGAGAAAGGAGAAGTCAGAGAGAGAAAGAGAGACAGAGAGAGAAGAGAGACAGAGACAGAGAGAGAGGGGGGAAAGGAGAGAGAGAGAGAGAGAGAGAGAGAGGAGAGAGAGAGAGAGAGAGAGAGAGAGGAGAAGAGAGAGAGAGAGAGAGAGAGAGAGAGAGAGAGAGAGAGAGAGAGAATTATCTGAACTGAACAATTTTATGTAGAAGGCCGCCAGACCCATTACAATTGCACAAATTCCCTCCCTGCCCCCCCCCCCCCCCCCCCCCCCCCATATTAACCTCGTTCTCATATTCCTTTCCATGAGAAAGAGAGGGAAAAAGAAAGAAAGAAAAACAGAAAAAGAAAGACGGAGGGAGAGAGAGAATGGAGAGAGATACAGACAGGCAGACAGACGTAAAAAACAGACAGATAGACAGAAAAGTTTTACTGTGAACTAAAGACACCACTCTCATACTTTACAAATCAATAGTCTGTGTGTGTACGTGCACGCGCGCGCGCGTGTGTGTGTGCATGCGTGTGTACGTGCATGTGTGTGAGTGCGTACTTGCATGTGTGTGTGTGCTCTATTGATCTTTGATCTATTCTTTTTTATCTATTCTTTTATATCGAGGATAATGGGATAAGAACTCTTGTGCTTTTTTACATCCAGTCCCCGTGTGTATGCAGTTTCGAAAATGTCATCTGTTCCCACCGGCACACGATGGCCTACTCTTACAAAAAGCGGAACAGGATTTAACGTATGCGCAAGAAGTTCTGCGTGCTCATCGCACACGGGCCTTCGGTTTAAAGTCTCATCCGAAGGACTTTTGGGGAGAGTGGAGTCAGCACTGATGTTAACTCCAGGAGAAAAATCTTCTCGACCCGGGCTCGAACCCGGGTCTTCAAATTGCCAGCACAATGTTCTAACCACTAGGTATCCGTCCCCACGCGCGCGCGCCCCGCGGTGTGTTTGTGTGTGTGTGTGTGTGTGGTGTTGGTGTGTTGTGCGTGCGTGCGTGCGTGTGTGCATGCGTGGTTGCATGGTGCATGCGTGCGTACGTGCATGTGTGTGTGTTACCAAATTACGTACAGCAGAATAGAAACTGATATGATTGTGAAAGCAGAAGCAGTGAACTCAACAAAAGTTGCAATAACTTCTTCCTGTAATCGATGCTCTTCACTAGCAATGCATGACATAAAACCCTGAAGAAAATATCAAGAGTGAGACGTATGTGTGTGACAGAGACACAGATAGAGAAAGAAGCACAGAAGCAAAAACCCCCCCAAACAATAGCAAATGATAGGGAAAAGAAACGAGAAAGAGAGAGGGGGGGAGAGAGAGAGAGAGAGAGAGAGAGGGGGGGGGGGAGAGGAGAGGGAGAGGTAGAGAGAAAAAGAGAGAGAGAGAGAGAGAGAAGAAGAGAGAGAGAGAGAGAAGAGAAGAACGAAACAGCACAACAGACAACAACAGACAACGACAGACAACAGAGACATAGAGAGTAGAGAGAGACAGAGAGAAAAGAGAGAGGAGAAGACAGAGAGAAGAAAAAAGAGGAGGACAGAGAGAGAGAAGAAAAGAAGAGAGAGACGAGGGGACAGAGAGAGACAGAGGGAGACAGAGAAACAGAGACAAACAGAGAGAGACATAGAGAGAATAAGAAGGAGAGAAAGAGAGACACACAGAGACCCGAAAGACGACAGAGACCCGGGCCCAAAAAGGGGGAGACAGACAGGGCATAACAAAAAAGGCAAAAAAAAGGAACAGAAAGGGGGCAAAAGGGACAAGAAAAGAGGGGAAAAAGGGGGAGAGAGAGACAGGGCCAAAAAACAAAACAAAAAACAAAAGAAAAAAAACACACAAACAAACCCCAAACACAAAAAAAAAAAGAAAAAAGAGAAAAGAGAGAGAAAGAAAAGATAGAAGAGAGGAGAGAAAGAAAGAAGAAGAAAAAGACAAAACAACAGAAAGGGCAGACAGAAAAGACAGACCCCGGGCAAAAAAACAGGAAGAAAAGACACACAGATCCGAGATAGGGGACAGAAAAGAAGGCTGAGAGAAAAAGAGAGGGAGGGGGGGGGGGGAGGGGGGGAAGGGGGGGGAGAGGGGAGGGAGAAAGGCTAACTTGGCAAAGAAAACACCCCTCTTTAATTTGCAAAAACCATAAATTTGCCCCCAAAATTTTGCCTTAAAAAACCAAAAAGTAAAGTCAACAAGTTTTTAAATTTTAACTCTGTGATCGAAATCTCCCCACTGGCTTAAATACAAAAACAATGCCAAAAAAAGCTTCCCCCGGGGGGTAAAAAAATTTTGGAAATTGTTAAAAAAAAAAAAAAAATTTTAAAAAAAAACCCCCAAAAGGGGGGAAAAAAAAACCCCAAAAAAAACCCTTTCCCAAAAAATTTTTTAAAAAAATTTTTTTTAAAAAATTTGGGGGGGAAAAAAAAAAAATTTTAAAAAAAAAGGGAAAAATTTAAAAAAAAAATTTTTTTTTTTTTAAAAAAAAGGGGGGGAAAAGGGGAAAAAATTTCCCCCCCCCCCCCCAAATTTAAAAAAAAAAAAGGGGAAAAAAACCCCCCCCGGGGGAAAAAAAAAAAAAAAAAAAAAAAAAAAAAAAAAAAGGGAAAAAGGGCCCGGGGGGAAAAAAAGGGGGGGGAAAAAAAAAAAAAAAAAAAAACCCCCCAAAAAAAAAACAAAAAACCCCAAAAAAAAAAAAAAAAAAAAAAAAGAGAGGAAGGGGAGAAAAAAAAAAGAAAAAGGGGAAGAAAAGAAAAGACAAAAAAGGGAAAAAAACAGAGAAAGAGGGAGAAAAAAAAAAAAAAAAAAAAAAAAAAAAAACCCAAAAAAAAAAGGAAAAAAAAAAAAAAAAAAAAAAAAAAGACAATTTCCCATTGGGGAAAAAAAAAAAAAAACCCCCAAAAATTTTTAAAAATTTTTTAAAACCCCCCCCCTTTTTTTAAAAAAAAGAAAAATTTGGGGGGAAAAAAAAAAAAAAAAAAATTTTTAAAAAAAAAAAAAAAAAAAAAATTTAAAAGGGGGGGGTTTTTTTTTCCTTTTTTTGGGGAAAAAAAAAACCCCTTTTTTTTTTTTCCCCCCGGGGGGGTTTTTTTAAAACATTAAAAGGGAAAAACCCCCCGGGGGGGGGGGTTTTAAAATTTTTTTTTTTGGGTTTTTTTTTTTAACCCCAAAAAATTTTGGGGGTTGGGGGAAAAAAAACCCCCGGGAAAATTTAAAAAAAAAAAAAAAAAAGGGGGGGGGGGGGGGCCCCCCCCGGGGAAAACCCCCGGGAATTTGGGGGGGTTTTCCCCGTTTTTTAAAAAAAAATTTTTCCCCCCTTTTTTTTCAAATTTCCCCCCCCCTTTTTGGGGCCCCCAAAGGGGAAAAAAAAAAAAAAAACCCAAAAAAACCCCAAAAAATTTTTTTTCCCCCGGGGTTAAAAAAACCCTTTTTTAAAAAAAAAAAATTTTAAAAAATTTTTTTAAGGGAAAAAAATTTTTTTGGAAAAAAAAACCCCCCCCCCGGGGGGGGAAAAATTTTTTTTTTGGGAAAAAAAAAATTTTTAAAAAAAGGGGGCCTTTTTTTCAAAAAAAAAAAAAAAAAAACCCAAAAAAAAGGGGGCCTTTTTTTTTTTTTCCCCCCTTTTTCCCCTTTTTTTTTTTTTTTTTCTTTTTTTTTCCCTTTCCTTTTTTCCCCCTTTTTTTTTTTTTTCTTTCCCCTTTTTCCCCCCCCCCTTCCCCCTTTTTTTTTTTTTTTTTTTTTTTTTCTTTTTTTTTTAAAAAAATTTTTTTTTCCCCCCCCCCCTTTTTTTTTTCCCCCCCCCCCCCTTTTTTTTTCTTTTTTTTTTTTCCCCCTTTTTTTTTTTCTTTTTTTTCTTTTTTTTTTTTTTTCCCTTTTTTTCTTTTTTTTTTTTTTTTTTCCCCCCCTTCCCCCTTTTTTTCCCTTTTTTTTTTTCCCTTTTTTTTTTCTTTTTTTTTTTGGTTTTCCCCCTTTTTTTTTTTTTTTTTTTTTTTTCCTATCTTTTTTTCTTCTTTTCTTCTTTCTTCTTTTTCCTTTTTGGGTTGAATCTAGGCCTGGTCTTTTTGTGCATGCATTAAATTTTGGGTGTTGCCCTTTTTTTTGCACATTCTCTTCAAGGTAGTTTTTTTGGGAAAAAAATAGAAAAATAGATTTGTTGAAAAAGCCAAAAGAAGGGGGGTAGCCAAAAAAAAAGCCAAAAAAGAGAGGGGGAAAAGGGAAGAGAGGGGGAAGAGAAAGGGGGGAAAGAGAAGGAAGAGAAGGGGGAGAGTGGGGGGGAGAGGGGGGAGGGGAGAGGGGAGAGAGGGAGAAAGGGAAGGGAGGAGGGGAAGGGAGGGAGGGAGGGGGGGGAGGAAGAGATGGAGATGGAAAAAAGGGAGGAGGGAGGGAGGGAGAGAGAGAGAGGGGGAGAGAAAAGAGAGAGAGAGAAAAGAGAGAGAGAAGAGAGGGAAAAAGGAAGGAGGGAAAAGAGGAAAAAGAGAACAGAAGAGAAAACAGAAGAACGGGGGGGGGGAAAGACAGAAGAAGGGGGGGAAACAAAAAGTAAAGGGGACCATGGAAAAAAGAAAAGAAAAAAAAAGGGGAAGAAAAAAAAAAAAAAAAAAAAAAAGAAAAAAAAAAAAAAAAAAAAAAAAAAAAAACCACACACCCAACTCCAAACCCAAAAAAAACCAAACCCCCAAAACCCAACACACAAAAAAACAAACCCCCACCCCCAAAAAAAAACCACCCCCCCTTAAAAACCCCACCCCCAAACACAAACCCCCACAACACCACCCCCCCAAACCCACCACTCCCCCCCCAAACCCCCCCCACCCCCACACACCCCAACACAAAAACCCCCCCCACCACCCCCCCCCCCCACCCCCCCCCCCCACACCAATCACACACCCCAAACCCAAAACACACCCCCACCCCCCC
>CM060350.1:8347564-8355064 GCA_030674155.1 Stramonita haemastoma
CAAATCCCAAATTAAAAAAATTTTAGTGGCCTACAAAAATACTTAAAATCAGAAAACCCGGAAAACATTAGGGGGAAAAGCCCCACAGCTAAAACCCAAACATCAGCAGGCACCATAACAAAGTAAAAAGCAAACAAAAAAAACAATGAAGCCCCCAGACATCAGAAATTGCCCCTTCCCCCCCAGGCCATAAAATCCCAGTGTAAACACACACACACACACACACACAAAAACACACCCCCACACACACACACACCACAACACACACACCCCACACGTTAAATCCTGTTCCCTTTTCTTTAAGGTTGGCCCAACCCCGTGTCCCCCGGTTTGGGAACAGATGAAATTTTACAAAACTGATAACAGGGGGGCCCGGATGAAAAAAAGCAAAAAGATTGCTTTTTCCCTTTATCCTCGATTTTAAAAGAATAAAAAAATAAAAAAAAAAAAAAAAAAAAAAAAAAAAACACACACAAAGTGGGATCATTGCACACATACCCAGGGCATTTTTTAATTTTGACAAAAACCAAAAATTGTGATGACACCGTGTATGATAAAACAAGTATCAAATAGCATAATGCTTTTTTTCTTTTTAAAAATTGCTGAACCCAGTTTCAAATGATAAAAAGTAGCCTTTCTCATGATTTAGATGTAGAAAACAATTCCAACATTATTATAACATGTCGCACAATAAAAACAATCATTCTTAAAAAAGGACTAAAGGTGAGGCAGCATAAAAGTGCATTTCTACAGCCAAAAGGCACAGAAACCATGATATGTTCACAAAACATCAGTTTATTTAAGAAGACAGAGTTCTACAAAATGTGTATTTTTTCAGCAAAGAAAGTCAGTTTGGTCGTCAAGTGCCGGTGGTGTGTGCTCACCACATGATATTTCAACACTGAAAGGCAAAACACTAATCAATATTGCTCAGGGCTATGAAATACAGGCAAAAATGGAAACAATATTGGTTACAGGCATCTTGTCTCATCTTGTCTCCTCTCGTCTGTCTGTCTGTCTGTCTGTCTGTCTGTCTGTCTGTCTGTCTGTCTGTCTCTCTCTCTCTCTCTCTCCTCTCTCTCTCTCTCTCTCTCTCTCTCTCTCTCTCTCTCTCTCTCTCTCTCCCCAGGTTCCAGTCTGTGGAGGAGATTTTTCTCCTGGAGTTACCATCAGTGCTGACTCCACTCTCCCCAAAAGTCCTTCGGATGAGACTTTAAACCGAGGCCCAGTGTACGAACGCATGCAGAACATCTTGTGCACACGTTAAATCCTGTTCTGCTTTTAGTAAGAGTAGGCCATCGTGTGCGGGTGGGAAAATATGACATTTACAAAACTGCATACACACGGGGACTGGATGTCAAAAAGCACAAGAGTGCTTATTCCATTATCCTCGATATAAAAGAATGAATCAAATCAATCAAATCAAATCAAATCAAATCAAATCAAATCTCTCTCTCTCTCTCTCTCTCTCTCTCTCTCTCTCTCTCTCACACACACACACACACACACACACACACACACACACACACACACACACAACACACACACACACACACACACACACACACACACCACACACACACACACACACCCTTGGGCAGTGGGGGTCAGGTATTGGACACTGGGGGCTGTGCACAGGGCTGAGGAATGCAGACATGTTGCAAGGACTGTGACACAGATTACACGTAGGTTGCATAGACTGTGACACAGATTGCAGACAGGTTGCACAGACTGTGACACAGATTGCAGACAGGTTGCACAGAATGTGACACTGATTGCAGACATGTTGCACAGACTGTGACACAGATTGCAGACAGGTTGCAAGGACTGTGACACAGATTGCAGACAGGTTGCAAGGACTGTGACACAGATTGCAGACAGGTTGCAAGGACTGTGACACAGATTGCATACAGGTTGCAAGGACTGCGACACTGGTACCAAGCGGTGTGGAACGGGGGTCTCAGAATGACGACACAGGCAGCCTCTCTTGTTGACAGGCCATCGTTTGTTTCAGTCACATTATAGTCCTTTCCAGAAGAATCTGCTATCAGGACTTACAGCCGCGAGCCAGAAAGTCGGAGGTCCCACCTCCTGCAAGTTCTCCCACCTCAGCACCTGGGGCCACCCCAAAAATGTTACAATTGTAGAAATTGATTACTGGCCACCCAAGCTAGTATGTCGAGTTTTGAGGAGCCAGGGATGGGCACTGATGACTGGGGATTCAGGGAGTTGGGTGCAGGCAGGGAGGCAACTGGAGGAGGCACTGAACTGGTGGCAGCAGCCTGCTCCTGAGCTGGTGGCCTGCTTCCCGACTGTCTGGAAGCCTTGGTCCTCCTCAGCTCAGCCAAGTCTTGTTCAGACATTTTTGTTTCCCCATCTCTGGTGAGCAGGATGGCATGCCACGTTTCTAAGTGCCTTTTGTAGGCGTTCCGTGTCTTGTACTTTTTGGCACAGTGTGCGCATACAAATGGGCTTTCACCCGAGTGTGTCCGTAGATGTTCCTGCAAACAATACAACAGAAAAGTTTATATACAAGAGTGCATTCAACGAGGAAAGCATCTTTTCTGGTGGAGCCCAGTGAAAGTAAGTTAGAGAAGGAGATTCAAAGTGCATGCCAACTCGGAACATACCATTCTTTTTTATCATGATAGATTATCACTGCAGAGGAAGATGTTGGTATCTAGAAAAAAAGATAAACTAAACAGCTGGTCTTCTACATGTGAAGGCTCCTAATACATGTGAGTCCACAGAACCTAAGCCACCTACATCCATATTGAACCTCTCCAGCTGTCCTACTGAGCAATTGCTGCCCCTCCTTGCCTACCCCACTGAAAAGGCAGCCATGAAAAGTTTGACAAAATCAGGAGCATGCCTTTTCTGGTTCTGTCACTGAAATGGTTTTAAACAAAAATGTGAAATTTCGAGGAATCAATCCTACTGGAAGATGCTCATCAATTAAAAAAAAAAAATCTTGACCACTTGGCTGGATACACACTTTATGACCTCCCTTGCATCCTTTAATAGGATCCCCAAACTTAAGGCACAAAGATTCACTAGGTGCTTATTTTGTATTATTCTTTTTTTCCCCAACATATATTCTAAGCATACTTTCTTTCTCTTTTTATCATTGTCTTTTGAGGGCAGCTTCAAAAGGCCACAGGAATATCAAATATTCCTCTGAATGCAATTGACACTTTTAAATTCTGAAATGTGTGTTGCTGTAAGGTACCACAGCAGGTGGAGTTTCAATCACCACCAGGACCTCTAATGAGGGCTCATCCAGGAGCCGAAACTCGAGTCAGGTCAGGCCAAAGGCATGGTTCTTACTCAGAAAAGCCTACAATGCTGTCACTGAAAGACATTATTCTGTAGAATTTTTTTAAATTTTATTTATTGTGAATCTTTGGTAAGTCATTTTCAAAATGATTGAGAAGTTGGTACCTGCACTTGTCTTTCCTCACTACTTTTTTCTCAATAATCTTGAGTCTGTTGGATAATATAATCGATTGACCTGCCAACACAGCCAATCACTAATTTGATTTGGATGAAACAAGTTATGTGTTTTAAAAACATGACACAGAAGGCCTTGGTAAAATTATCAACTTCAGAATGGGACAATTTACACACCAGACATACAAGAAAATATGCAGGAAATAGTTTCAAAACAGTCAAAGACGAAATAAATAAGATATTTACCTTAAAATGGCCCTTGTGCCTGAATTCTTTCAGACAGTGACCACACTTATGCCTGTACTCTCCTTTGTGCATGGCTATGTGATAGTCCAAGGAGAGTTTCCTTGTGAATCTGGTTGTGCACCCAGGGATTGTGCACTGAAATTTTTTCATGCCTGCAAAAGAGACAGAATGTTAAATATCCATAAAGCAGCATTTGGAAATACAAAGAGGAAAAAATACTATGCAATAATGCAATAATCAAAATATTTGACAGCACATGAAACGAATGCAAAGGAAAAAAAGTGTTTGTAACTAGTTCACCCTATTTATTACCAGTTAACTATCCATGTGCTGTATCAGAAAAATACCCACTTTCCCCCATGGGTGACAGGAGCTTTTTCAGCATAACGATTATCGCCCCCTTCTGGAAATGATGTACTACAAATTTCCCCTTTTCTACCACTTCTTGATTCTGTCTTTATCTCTGCCTCTCTATCCTCTATCTCATGTGTTTCTGTCTTTATCTCTGCCTCTCTATCTCATGTGTGCTGTCACTGAGCAGACAGAGCATTTTCTAGGGGCACCGTTTTAAGTTTGGGGCATGACTATGCCTGTAATACCTGCCCTGCTTGTACATGCTGTCATTCTTTTCAGATTAATCACTGGCACTTACCCATATGTTGTGATTTAAGATGAGCGATCAGTGACGCCTTTACTGTGAATTTTTTTGTTGGAGCACAGATCTCGCACTGTATCTGGAAGTTGGGGCCTCTTTTTCTGCTTCTCAGATCTTCCAGTATTTGGCTGGCACGGGCCTGAAAGGCAGAAAGACAATGATGACTTTCAGTTTCTTCCTGAAAAAAGTGACTGATCTTGATAATATTTTCTCCTGTAAAACGTACTGATTGTGCCAAACTTTCTTTCTTTGTAAAAAGAAAAATCTGCACAGCTGTCATCCATTTATATTGAAAAAAAAAGACAATAGTGTCTGTATTCCCTCTTTTACAAAAAGCAAATGATGATGGGTTTCTTTTCTGTAAAAATGCTGGTGGTTTTATTTTTATTATATTTTTATACTGTGGTTGTAATCAAATTAAACTTCTTCTGTAGTGTGTAAATAAGGAAGGCAACTTTATTCCTTAAAAATATCTCGGACACTCATTTTTTTTATATGATGCTAGTTTTCTTCCTTGAATAAACAGCAAAAAATGCCATTAATTTTGTTCCCCTCCCCCTGTGTCAATGGGGTTCATTTTCTTCCTTGACAATGGAGCAACCAACTGATTTTCTTCTTATAAAATAGAAAGAGGCAGTTTGTTTTTCTTTCCTGATGATTACAACGACATGGGAATTAATTTTCAATCTAAAAAACCCAACAGAATAGCAGGGCTAGTTCTTTCTTCCCTGAAAAAAGAAAAAAAAATCAGATCCTTTTTATTTGTATAAAAAAAATAGAACCACACTGTTCATTTTCTTTCTTGAAAAATGGAATAAATTATGTAAATTGTCGCCCTAAAAATGACTCATACTGGTCAATTTGTTCCTAGAAAATTAAATGATCTCATTAATTTTCTTTCTTCAAAAGCTGACATTTTGTTGTGGTTTTTTGTGACTCGTACTTTGATCATTCCTCCATAACTAAGTGATCCATTGGACTTTTAGTTGTTTCTTTTCATAACTCATGCTTTTCAGTTTCTGCCCTGAAAAAGTGAAAGATACTAATTTTCTCTTGATCCTGACAAGTGATAGGTGATAACAGGCCACAAATTGCCTAAGTTTTGGCAAGTGAATACTGTCACTATCAAATCAGACAGGTCACAACTAACCAGTGAAATACAATCCTACCACTTATTTCAGCACGACAAGCAGGTAGAAAAAATCAAACACATCATCTACATGAATATCAAGTATCTGTGCTATTCTCTCTCTCTCTCTCTCTCTCTCCTCTCTCTCTCCTCTCTCTCTCTCTCTCTCTCTCTCTCTCTCTCTCTCTCCTCTCTCTCTCTCTCTCTCTCTCTCTGAACACACACACACACACACACACACATGCGTATGGATGAAAGTTACCATGAAAAGACACACTCAATTACGATCTCTTAACTACATTAAAAAGGCTTATCAACATGAGTTAAGTAAAATACATACATTTATGAAAGAAAACGGATTAATGCTATCCCCTGAAAAATCACATATGATGCTTTTCAATACAGGCTACGATCCACAGGTACTACCTTCCTTTCAAATTGGAGATTCTGTATTAGAATACAGACAAACTGCAAAATTTTTAGGGGTATTTCTCACTTCAAAACTAACATGGAATAACCACATAGAGCATGTCCTGACTAAAGCCAGAAAAAGTCTAAATGTCCTAAAAATTGTTAGCAAACAACAATGGGGCCAAGATATTTCATCTCTTATTCATTTAGCAACAGCTCTTGTTCGTTCGAAGTTAACTTATGCACAGGAAATTTTTTTCTCTGCTCCTAAGTATTTATTGAGAAAAATGCAGAGTGTAGATAGCAAGTCTTTCAAATTGGCAATTGGCGTTCCTGTACATACATCAACTTTAAGAATGTATGCTGAAATAGGTATCTTACCTTTTGAAGAGCAAATTCACCTAGCTTCAGCAAAGTACATTTTAAGAGGTTCTACTATTCCGAATTCTAATTTAAAAGAACTTACGTTAAAATCTGATGTCAGTTTTCCCAAGAGAGCCAAATCCATACAATCACTGACAACAATCAGCTCATACACTTCTGATCTGTTCATATCTTCAGGAATGAATGTCAGAAGTGTAGCTCCTCGACCAGCTTTTTCTACCATTCCAAAGTGGGAACTAAACAGAGCTGAGTATGATATTGATTATACTAATATCAGAAAAGAAGAAAGCCCTGTTGTAGCTGCTATAGCTAGAGCTCATATTGACGAAAACTATAATGATTATCTTAAAGTTTTTACTGACGGTTCTGTAGTTGAAAGTGGGCAGGCTGGATCAGCTTTTGTAGTTCCAACATTGAAGATAGAAAAATCCTATTATATAGGCAAAAGTTATTCTATATTTACTGCAGAACTTATTGCTGTGTTAATGGCTTTAAATTTTTTATTAGATTTACCAATGAATATATATAAGGTGTTGTTTTGCATTGATTCTAAATCTGTTTTGCAAGCACTTAAAACTTTTAGCACAAAAGTAAGAGGAGAATTAATCATTGAAATTACTCATCTTGTACATTTTCTGTCTTTACGAGGTACTACCATTGCCTTTTGCTGGATTCCATCACATTGTGGAATTCATGGAAACGAATGGGCTGACAGCTCTGCAAAAGCTGCTGCAATGGACATTGATGCTGAAGATACAACACCTCTAAATCTTCCACTTAGTCTTCAGGAGGGCAACCATTTACTGGAAAAAGCTTGTTGGAACCATTTTTATAATTTACGAAAGAATTCTTCAAGAGCAGAGTCGTTGAGATGTGACAGAGTGCGCCATTGTTATAACAGACTGTTAAGAAGCCTGGTATATAGATTTCGATTAAACGCTTTTAGAACTAAATTTTGTAAAGAAATAAGATGTATATGTGGCTCTGATTTATCACCTAGACATATAATTTTTCACTGTAAACTACTTCAACCTTATTTTCATAGTACTCTCATAGATAAGTTTTCATTAATGTCATATGAAAAAGTATTGGATGATAATGTGATTATGTTTGAAATAGTTAAAAGTTTAGTTAAAAGCCCTGTTGGCGAACTTTTGTAAATTTTCTTGTTAGGTGTTTTAATTTGTTCAGAAATTTACCCCCCCCCCCCCCCCCTTTCCCGTTT
>CM060350.1:8362564-8375064 GCA_030674155.1 Stramonita haemastoma
AAACCAGATTTGTTTTCTTTTCTGTCATCTTCCACCTTCCTAATCTATCCATACTCCTCAACATTTTTCTGCCCAAGTATGTCTCAACAACGGACTTTGTTGCAATTTGTGACAAACTGCTTCTACCCCCCCTCCCCCCTGTGTGTTTTTATTTATTTATTTATTTATTTATATTATTCTTTTATATCGAGGATAATGGGATAAGCACTCATGCGCTTTTTTTTTTCATCCAGCCCTGGTGTGTATGCAGTTGTGTAAATATTATTTGTTCCCACCAGCACACAATGGCCTACTCTTAAGAAAAGCGGACCTTGATTTAACGTGTGTTCAAGACGTTCTGCGTGCGTTCACTTATGGACCTGGGTTTACAGTCTCATCCCAAGGACTTTTGGGGACAGTAGAGTCAGCACTGATGTTAACTCCAGGTGGAAAATCCCCTCCTAAATTGCCAGCGCAAAGTTCTGACCACTAGGCTATCCGTCCCGTGTGTGTGTGTGTGTGTGTGTGTGTGTGTGTGTGTGTGTGTGTGTGTGTGTGTGTGTGTGTGTGTGTGTATGTGTGTGTGTGTGTGTGTGTGTGTGTGTGTGCGCCGCACTGGCGCATGTGCGATATTGATATTTGTTTTATTTATTCATGGATGTAAACATATTGAATGTAAGCGCTTTGGTTTCTTACTTTACAAGGTTCAGGGCTAGAATCTATATGAATTCCATACATTGTTACTATGATGATGATAATGATGATGATGATGATTATCATTACTACTTTTATCATTACTACTTTTATCATTATTATTATTATTATTATTATTATTATTTTTATTTTTATTATTATTTAATGTTGGGCTGCACAACTTCCTTATGTATGCATAACACTGTTGCTTTTCAAGATTTGTACCATTTTTAAGGTTCATACCCGCTCACCACCACCATCCATACACACACACACACACACACACACACACCACACACACACACACACACACACACACACACCACCACCACCACCACCACCACCACCATTTTTACAGGTTTGTACATGTTGTACTGACACGTTTTGTTTCAACCACTGCTCTGTCACAATTTGGGACAGCAGGTTGAATCCCACCTACCCCCCCCCCCTCCAACCCCCCCTTCCCCTTCCCTTCACACCCGAGCTAGAATCTACCCTTCCATAAATTCTTCCTCACTTTTGTAGCAATACTGCCAGGAAGGAATACATTCAAAAAAATTCAACAAACTGTTGAAAAATACAAGAGAAAAAAAGATACAGATGAAAGGTGTAGATATATATGCATCCAAGATCTTGTACACATATTTTCCACCTGTAAGCACACCCATTCATGCACAAATAGAACTCTGAACAATCACCTTGATCAAGTTTGATCTTTATTTTTGGCCTGCTGGTGTTGTTTTTTTTTTAACATAGCTGCATAACTTTTCATTAAGTTTTGACAAAACATTTTACATCATTCTCAAGTTGCCTTTTCATTCTGTTCTATTTCAGCTGCGAGCCGGCTACCCAGCCCTAAGTCCAGCCTTTTTTTTTTTTTTTGGCTGAAGGGGGAGGTAGGCTTTTCCCAATGCTCTGACCAGCAGTGACACAATGACTGACCAAGTGACGTTTGACTCTGTTTGACTTTTCAAACAATTTGAAATATTTTAAGACTACAATGACGTGTTCATTCTAAAATTCTTTTATAACAGGAAAGTGACAAAAAAGGTTCATAATTCCATGTTATGTTGACAATAACAATTGGCAAATCAAATACTTATAAAGAAATTCATGTGGCCTACAAGACATACTTAAAATCAGCAAACAGGAAAACATTATGGGGTAAGCACCACAGCTAAATAACATCAGCAGGCACCATCACAAAGTAAAAAGCAAGCAAACAAACAAACAAACAAACAAAGAAGCACCCAGACATCAGCAATGCCTAACCCAGTCATAAACTCGCCAGTGTAAAATCACACACACACACACACACACACACACACACACACACACATACACACACACACACACACACACACACACACACACACACACACACACACACACACACACAGTGGGATCATTCCACACATACCCACGCATTTTATGACATAAACCAAATTGTGATGACACCGTGTGTGATAAAACAAGTATCAAATAGCATAATGCTCTGTTCTATGAAAATGCTGAACCCAGTTTGAAATGCTAAAAAAAGTAGCCTTTCTTATGATTTAGATGTAGAAAATAATTCCAACATTACTATAACATGTCACACAATATAAAAAAAATCATTCTTAAAAAAGGACTTAAAGTGAGGCAGCATAAAAATGCATTTCTACAGCCAAAAGGCACAGAAACCATGATGTGTTCACAAAACATCAGCATATTTAAGAAGATAGAGATGTACAAAATGTGTCTTTTCTCAGCAAAGAAAGTCAGTTTGGTTGTCAAGTGCTGGTGGTGTGTGCTCACCACATGATATTTCAACACTGAAAGGCAAAACACTTATCAATATTGCTCAGGGCTATGAAATACAGGCAAAAATGGAAAAAAAAATATTGGTTACAGGCATCTCATCTCATCTCATCTCATCTCATCTCATCTCATCTCTCACACACACACACACACACACACACACACACACCACACACACACACACACACACACACACACACACACACACACAGCGCTGACTCCACTCACCCCAAAAGTCCTTTGGATGAGACTTTAAACCGAGGCCCATGTGCGAACACACATAATATCTTGTGCACAGTTAAATCCTGTTCCGCTTTTCGTAAGAGTAGGCCATCGTGTGCCGGTGGGAACAGACGACAATATTTACAAAACTGCTTACACACGGGGAACGGATGAAAAAAAGCACATGATTTGCTTATTCTGTTATCCTCCATATAAAAGAATAAATAAATCAAATAAATCAAAAATAAACACACACACACACATATAGGGGCAGTGGAGGTCAGGTATTCACTGGGGGCTGTGCACAGGGCTGAGGAATGCAGACAGTTTGCACAGACCGTCACACAGATTGCAGACAGGTTGCATAGACTGTGACACAGATTTGACACAGATTGCAGACAGACTGTGACACAGATTGCAGACAGGTTGCACAGACTGTCACACAGATTGCAGACAGGTTGCATAGACTGTGACACAGATTTGACACAGATTGCAGACAGACTGTGACACAGATTGCACACAGGTTGCACAGACTGTAACACTGATTGCAGACAGGTTGCACAGACTGTGACACTGATTGCAGACAGGTTGCACAGACTGTCACACAGATTGCAGACAGGTTGCATAGACTGTGACACAGATTTGACACAGATTGCAGACAGACTGTGACACAGATTGCAGACAGGTTGCACAGACTGTCACACTGATTGCAGACAGGTTGCATAGACTGTGACACAGATTTGATGCAGATTGCAGACAGACTGTGACACAGATTGCACACAGGTTGCACAGACTGTGACACAGATTGCAGACAGGTTGCATAGACTGTGACACAGATTTGACACAGATTGCAGACAGACTGTGACACAGATTGCAGACAGGTTGCACAGACTGTCACACTGATTGCAGACAAGTTGCATAGACTGTGACACAGATTTTACACAGATTGCAGACAGACTGTGACACAGATTGCACACAGGTTGCATAGACTGTGACACTGATTGCAGACAGGTTGCATAGACTGTGACACAGATTTGACACAGATTGCAGACAGACTGTCACACAGAATGCAGACAGGTTGCATAGACTGTGACACAGATTTGACAAAGATTGCAGACAGACTGTCACACAGATTGCAGACAGGTTGCACAGACTGTGACACAGATTTGACACAGATTGCAGACAGGTTGCACAGACTGTGACGCTGATTGCAGACAGGTTGCACAAACTGTGACACTGATAGCAGACAGGTTGCACAGACTGTGACACAGATTGCAGACAGGTTGCACAGACTGTGACACAGATTGCAGACAGGTTGCACAGACTGTGACACAGATTGCAGACAGGTTGCACAGACTGTGACACAGATTCAAGACAGGTTGCACAGACTGTGATACAGATAGCAGACAGGTTGCACAGACTGTGACACTGGTACCAAGCGGTGTGGAACGGGGGTCTCAGAATGACGACACAGGCATCCTCTCTTGTTGACAGGCCACCGTCTGTTTCCGTCAGATTATAGTCCTTTCCAGAAGACTCTGATATCAGGATTTGCAGCCGCGAGCCCGAAATTCGGAGGTCCCACCTCCCGCAAGTTCTCCCACCTCAGCACCTCGGGCCACCCCAAAAATGTTACAATTGGAGAAATCGATTACTGGCCACCCAAGCTAGTATGTCGAGTTTTGAGGAGCCAGGGATGGGCACTGATGACTGGGGATTCAGGGAGTTGGGTGCAGGCAGGGAGGCAACTGGAGGAGGCACTAAACTGGTGGCAGCAGCCTGCTCCTGAGCTGGTGGCCTGCTTCCCGACTGTCTGGAAGCCTTGGTCCTCCTCAGCTCAGCCAAGTCTTGTTCAGACATTTTCTTTTCCCCATCTCTGGTGAGCAGGATGGCATGCCACGTTTCTAAGTGCCTTTTGTAGGCGTTCCGTGTCTTGTACTTTTTGGCACAGTGTGCGCATACAAATGGGCTTTCACCCGAGTGTGTCCGTAGATGTTCCTGCAAACAATACAACAGAAAAGTTTATATACAAGAGTGCATTCAACGAGGAAAGCATCTTTTCTGGTGGAGCCCAGTGAAAGTAAGTTAGAGAAAGAGATTGAAAGTGCACGCCAACTCGGAACATACCATTCTTTTTTATCATGATAGAATATCACTGCAGAGGAAGATGTTGGTATCTAGAAAAAAAGATAAATTAAACAGCTGGTCTTCTACATGTGAAGGCTCCTAATACATGTGAGTCCACAGAACCTAAGCCACCTACATCCACATTGAACCTCTCCAGCTGTCCTACAGAGCACAATCTGGCCCTCCTTGCCTATCTCACTGAAAAGGCAGCCATGAAAAGTCTGGACAAAATCAGGAGCATGCCTTTTCTGGTTCTGTCACTGAAATGGTTTTAAACAAAAAATGTGAAATTCCGAAGAATCAATTCTACTGGAAAATGCTCATCAATTTTTTTTAATTATCTTGACCACTTGGCTGGATACACACTTTATGACCTCCCTTACATCCATTAATTGGATCCCCAAACTTAAGGCACAAAGATTCATTAGGTGCTTATTTTGTATTATTCTTTTTTTTTCCAACATATATTCTAAGCATACTTTCTTTCTCTTTTTATCATTGTCTTTTGAGGGCAGCTTCAAATGGCCACAGGAATATCAAATATTCCTTTGAATGCAATTGACACTTTTAAATTCTGAAATGTGTCTTGCTATAAGGTATCACAGCAGGTGGAGTTTCAATCACTGCTGGGACCTCTGATGAGGGCTCATCCAGGAGCCGAAACTCAAGTCAGGTCAGGCCAAAGGCATGGTTCTTACTCAGAAATGCCTACAATACTGCCACTGAAAGACATTCCCTATATATATATATATATATATATATATATATATATATATATATATTTTGAATCTTTGATAAGTCATTTTCAAAATCATTGAGAAGTTGGTACCTACACTTGTCTTTCCTCACTACTTTTTCCTTGATAATCTTGAGTCTGTTGGATGACATGATCGATTGACCTGCCAACACAGTCAATCACTTCTTTGATTTGGATGAAACAAGTTATGTGTTTTAAAAACATGACACAGAAGGTCTTGCTAAAATCATCAACTCCAGAATGGGACAATTTACACACCAAACATACAAGAAAATATACAGAAAATAGTTTTGAAACAGTCAAAGACAAAATAAATAAGATATTTACCTTAAAATGGCCTTTGTGCCTGAATTCTTTTAGGCAGTGGCCACACTTATGTTTGTAGTTCCCTTTGTGAATCTCCAGGTGATATTCTAAGGACAGTTTCCTGGTGAATTTTGTTGTGCACCCAGGAACTGTGCACTGAAATTTTTTTATGCCTGCAAAAGAGACAGAATGTTAACTATCCATAAAGCAGCATTTGGAAATACAAAGAGGAAAAAATACAATGCAATAATCAAAATATTTGACAGCACATGAAACGAATGCAAAGGGAAAAAGTGTTTGTAACTAGTCCACCCTGTCTATTTATTACCAGTCAACTATCCACTGTGCTGTATCAGAAAAAATCCACATTCGCCCATGGGTGACAGGGGCTTTTTCAGCATAAGTATTATCGCCCCCTTCTGGAAATGATGTACTACAAATTTCCCCTTTTCTACCGCTTTTTGATTCTGTCTTTATCTCTGCCTCTCTATCTCATGTGTGCTGTCACTGAGCAGATTGGACATTTTCTGGGGGCACCGTTTTAAGTTTGGGGCATGACTATGCCTGTAGGTATATACCTGCCCTGCTTTTGTACATGATGTCATTCTTTTCAGATTAATCACTGGCACTTACCCATATGTTGTGATTTAAGATGGGCGATCAGTGACGCCTTTACTGTGAATTTTTTTGTTGGAGCACAGATCTCGCACTGAATCTGGAAGTTGGGGCCTCTTTTTCTGCTTCTCAGATCTTCCAGAACTTGGCTGGCATGGGCCTGAAAGGCAGAAAGACAATGATGACATTCAGTTTTTTCCTGAAAAAAGTGACTGAGCATGATCATATTTTCTCCTGTAAAACATACTGATCGTGCCAAACTTACTTTCTTTGTAAAAAGAAAATCTCCACAACTGTCATCCATTCATATTGAAATAAAAGACAATAGTGTCTATATTCCCTCTTTAAAAAAAAAAGCAAATGATGATGGGTTTCTTTTCTGTAAAAATGCTGGTGGTTTTATTTTTTATTATATTTTTATACTGTGGTTGTAATCAAATTAAACTTCTGTAGAGTGTAAGTAAGGATGGCAACTTTATTCCTTAAAAATATCTCCGACACTCATTTGTTTATATGATGCTAGTTTTCTTCCTTAGAAAAACAGAAAAAATTGCCATTAATTTTGTTCCCCTCCCTCTGTGTCAATTGGGTTAATTTTCTTCCTTGACAATGGAGCAACCAACTGATTTTCTTCCTCATAAAATAGAAAGAAGCATTTTGTTTTTCTTTCATGATAACTACAACATGGGAATTAATTTTCAATCTAAAAAAACAACAACAGAATAACAGGGCTAGTTCTTTCTTCCCTGAAAAAAGAAAAAAAATCAGATCCTTTTTATTTGTATAAAAAAATAGAACCACACTGTTCATTTTCTTCCTTGAAAAATGGAATAAATGGTGTAAATTGTCGCCCTAAAAATGACTCATACTGGTCAATTTGTTCCTAGAAAATTGAATGATCTTATTAATTTTCTTTCTTCAAAAGCTGACATTTTGTTGGTTTTTTTTGTGGCTGGTACTTTGATCATTCCTCCATAACTAAGTGATCCATTGGACTTTTAGTTGTTTCTTTTCATAACTCATGCTTTTCAGTTTTCTCTTGATCCTGAAAAGTGATAGCTGATAACAGGCCACAAATTGCCTAAGTTTTGGCAAGTGAATAATGTCACTAAAAAATCAGACAGGTCACAACTAACCAGTGAAATACAATCCTACCACTTATTTCAGCACTACAAGGAGGTAGAAAAAATCAAACACATAATCTACATGAATATCAAGTATCTGTGCTATTCTCTCTCTCTCTCTCTCTCTCTCTCTCTCTCTCTCTCTCTCTCTCTCTCTCTCTCTCTCTCTCTCTCTCCCCACACACACACACACACACACACACACACACACACACACACACACACACACACACACACACACACACAACTTGCAGCTTACCAAATCCCAACCCTAACAAAAAAACAAAGGATGAAGCATCATAAAGAATACAAGATTCAATAGTATTTTGATGACTTCAACATGAATGGAATTTTGGTCATGAAAAAAAAAGAAGAAACTTTTTATTGAAATTGTAGAAAAAAAGAGGACAAATCAGATTAAAGCCACAGACACCACTTGCAACAGTCAGTGAAATTCTGTGCTCAGAGTAAGTTATAAAGATTTCCACTGGATCAGATAAACAATACACAGAAAACAACAACAAAACAAAACAAGGTACTCACTATTTCTTCAGGTGAAATGGGTTTGATAACCCTTTTTCTTTCAAGAGCTGGAACGGTCATTGTTTTTTCTTCAGCTGAACAGAAAAGTCAACACAAGAATCACAATGAGAAGAGTGGAATCAGACTCTCTTGACATTACACACAACAAAAATCCCTTGATACATGCATTCTTTGCAGTGATACAAACATCACTACCCTAACCCTCTAACCACTCTGTGTAGGATAATCTGTTAAATAAACAGGCAGTGGTGATTACTGGATTAATCTGATATAGATTACAGGTGATCTGAGAGGATGGCAGATGCCTTTAAAGTGATTTTGGCACGTTTTTGATAGCATTTAGTAGAGGAACAGCTTTGATGGAGTTTGTTTCTGATAAACAGTATTCCCATGTTTTTAAGTGATTTTTAAAAGTATGGGGAGATATTGGCTCCTTGTGATACAGGTGATTTGATGATAAAGATTTGAGTGGAGATGGCAATTTCATTTTAAAACGACTGGTATGTGGACTTTGTACTCACGTTTCATAGGGTTTTATAGCATAGGAGTGTTTATTCCATTATCCTCGATATTAAAGAACAAATAAATTATTTTTTAAAAAATAGCGTCATATAAATTTAACAGAAAAGATATGAGTCTGCTTTAGTGTTTTTAGTATTCACTTTCGAAATTGTGTTTTGGAAAACCTTTACATTATAATTATTATATGTTGTTGTTGTTGTTGTTATCATCATCATCATTATTATTATTATTATTATTATTATTATTTATTATTGTATTAACATTTTTATAACTGTTATTGACATCGTGATCATCCTTATTGCTATTATTATTATTATTGACATTATTATTAGCCTTATGATTTCTAGCATGATTATTATTATCATCATTATTATTCCTGTCATAAGTTTTTACGATTATTATTATTATTATTATTATTATTATTATTATATTATTATTATATATTATTATTATTATTATTATTATTATTATTATTATTCAAGACTGAAGACTACTTGATTTTCTCAACTTGAGAAATTATGTGTGGCATTTTAAAACTACAATTACACTGCATGCATTGTTAAACAAACATTAAAAAACAGCACAATATCTTAGAATAGACAATACATATGCACACACGTTACTATAACTACTGATATGATCATCAGGATTATTCTTATGATTGCTAGAAGTAGTAGTTTCATCATCATTAGTGGTTGTAGCAGCAGCAGCAGCAGCAGCAGCAGCAGCAGCAGCCACAGCAGCAGCAGTAGTAGTAGTAATAGTATCATTAAAATCATTAACATTATTTCTATTAGTATCATCAATGTTAAAACCAGCACAGAACTATGAAACCTTCTCTGCTGAATGATATTAATGATCAACATGGCTACCCAAACATGAATAAACATACCCCCCCCCCCCCCCCCTCTCTCTCTCAACCACCCAACCAACTTACCAACCAACCAATCTCCCTGTAAGCTTAAGCAGAAAAGTAATTATTCCTTTATGCTCGGAATTAAAGACTAAAAAGTTCGATAAAATAAATCACAACATTTGTCTACTTGGAGCCCCAGCCAAACATCTCCAAAAATAGCCATATGGAGAAATCGCCAGTTGAAACTTTCAACAGCTATGGTAAAATTCAGTTTTGCTCAGAGACTCTCAGCTTCCACAAAACACAAAACCATCTGTGAGTTAAATCCAAAACAAAAGGTTAAAAAAAAGCCCCAAAACATCAAACAAACAAAAAAGGAAAATGGAAAATTCGGCCACATGTGATTGTAGCTCTCCAGTCATTTGAATACATTCCACCTGTTAATCTGAACATGTGGGTCCCCACAACACACTTTCTGTTTAAAACCCACCCAGAGAATTTCAACATAAAAAATCTTGGATCCATAGGAAAGATGGGAAAAGTACATTTTAAAAAACTACATCCATCATTCTACAACCCTAAGCACAGAAACTGGTCTCACTTACCAAGGTTTTGAAGTTCTTTCCTCCTGCTTCTTTCAGACGAAGAGTCTCTCTCACAATGAGGACCACTATAAGTGATTGCCAAATAACTTGTGATGACCAATGACTGGCCAACAGGAAGTCACATGGTCAAGGTAAACAAAATGGATTCCACAGGGTAGTGAAAATAGTCATGTCATATCAGAGTAGGCCTGTATGCTAATTACTGTTAGTTTGTCGCTGAAGATATGTCATTGATAACAGAGATAAGAGAGGGGTGGAGACTATCTTTGAAGACAAGGTGTGACACTGCCCTTGTTTAATGAGTGTGCCTTGGGTGGTTCAGTCAGCTTTGAAGTGGATGAGGTCTTGGGATTAGTATGCCTGACTGAACCAACATGTACACAAGTGCCTGTGCTCAACACACACTCACACATACACATACACACACACATACAAACGCACACACATACAAACGCACACACACAAACACACATACACACACACACACACATACACACACACACACACAACACACACACTCACACATACACACACACACACACCACACACAAAACACACACACACATATAACACAGACACAGACACAGACACACACAGACACACACACACAGACAGACACACACACACACACACACACACACACACACACACACACACACACACACACACACACATGTACACACTAACACACAAAGAGAGACAGGTAGACATACAAACATACAAACAGTCAGACACACACATGAACACACACATACACACACCACAGGCAGGCAGACAGACAGACAGACAGACAAACCGCCACTTCTCTGCTCTTCCTCTAAATAGTCAAGGACCTTGCCTCCACCACCATCACCACCCCTCTTCCACCCCCTCCCCCTCCCCCACCCCTCACTGGTAGGCCTACCACCCCAATGTGAACAATCCCTTTAAAGGCTCTCTAACTTCAAGACCTCAGGACCTGTCAATTCATGTTCAGTGTTGCTGTTGTTGTTGTTGTTCCCCAGCTTAATGAACACTCTGGGGGTCACCGAATGTGTTCCCTGACTCACTAATCCCACCTGGGAATCACTGTGAGATTGAAATTGCACACTACTGAATGAGAAGTTTGCGTGTATGACTATTTTCAAGTACCTCACCATATAGGCAGCCATACTCCGACTTCAGAGGATTTATTCTCCTTTGAAGGAGAGTGCAGGTTGTTCTGTTAAGAGCTTGTCATGGCTAAAGGCAATCTCAACACAACATTTTACAACATAACAACATGTTAGTGTAGGCCTTGGCAATGAGCTGACATCAATAACTGACACAGCTTTTGGCCTAGGCCAACGTTCAGTGTCCCATGCTCTTCCTCAGATCTGATAATTAGGCCTATGGCGAAAGCAAAGATGTTCAAGTCCTTGAGGCTGTTGCCCATTGTTACAAGAGATTGGTGTTGTGCTAGGCCTTTCACAATAACTGAACAATGAAGGGTTTGCTTTTCAAGGTGTGGGTGGAACTAGGTTGGCCAAGTCCTTCCATAGGACTATAAACCGAGGGACAGTGTGTGCAAACCCACCAGAACATCTTGCCCACATGTTAAATCCTGTTCCGCTTTTCATAAGAGTAGGCCATCGTGTGCCGGTGGGAACAGATGACATTTACAAAACTGCATATACACGGGGACTGGATGTAAAAAAGCACACGAGTGCTTCTCCCATTATTCTCTATATAAAAGAATAAAACACACACACACACACACACACACACACACACACACACACACACACACACACACACACACACACACACACACAGTGAGAGAGAGACAGAGAGAGAGAGAGAGAGTGTGTGTGTGTGTGTGTGTGTGTGTACCTGTGTGTGTGAGAGAGAGATAGAGAGATAGAGATAGGCAAGGTAAGGCAAGGCAAGGCAAGGCAAGGCAAGGCAAAATATTTTATTCGAGGATAATAGATAAGCACTTGTGTGCTTTTTTACATCCAGTCCCCGCCCTTTTCAGGGATACATCAAGTTGAAAAAAATACTAAACAATAAAGCTTTATGCAAACCAGACAACATACAAGAATAAGGACACTATATATGATAAGGTAATAAAAATGCACTCGATCAGAAGACAAAAATCAGAAGTCACAATAAAAGATTTTGATAATGAAAGAATAGAAAAGTGTTAATAGGTAAAGAGCAAACAAGAGAAGAGAATAAACAACTGAAAACATCAATCCACCACCATCTGTCAAAAATTATACATGTGACATAAATCATACATTTGGATAAAAGGGGGAAAAAATTTTTTTTAAACTAATATCCTTATTGGAGGGGGGGGGAGATACTGCCAATAAAAATATAAATAAAAT
>CM060350.1:8376287-8378787 GCA_030674155.1 Stramonita haemastoma
TCCCTATACTATAACTTCCTGAGAGATCGGGGTTTTTCTTTTTTGTTTGAGTAAAAATTATATTTTATTTTTCTTTCTTATTCTATTTTATTTTATTTTATTTTTTATTTAAAAATAAAATAGATAAAAATAAAACCCTATAACTTCTTGAGAGAATCCGTTTTTTCTTTTCTTGAGTAAAAATGTTTAGTTGCAAGAACAAGACAAGTTTTAAGGATTTGGTTTATTAATTAAGTTTTGTTGATTTTGTGTCGTCGATGTGGTTTCTCCCACAACGCAGTGACCGTTTTGGGTGACCCTTTTGGCTGGCCGTGGCAGTGTTTTCTTTTCCTTTCACAACTGTCACTTTCCCCCACTTTCAGTCCTCTCAGTGGAAATTTTAATCCTCCCATCCCGCACAGCTGGAACAAGCTAGTGCTATTTGTGACCTCCAACACGAAATGAGTCATTAGCACGTTACCCAATTTTGCACTTGGAGCCATTAAAGGCAGGTGGGGGTAAGTTGTCATTTTGAGTTTTGATCGTTTTATTTCTATTCCTTTATTCTACCTTGTAATGAAATATTCAGGCATAATTTTCATTCGTTTTTCTTTTAAATGTGTTTTGAAAATGCCCAGGCTTTTATTCTGACAACCTGTTAGGGGAAAATAAACTTGCTGATGGGTTTGGTCAACCACAAGACACAACACCCTGCAAAAACCATCTTGCAAGGAAACAGTCGAGGGCAAGAGAAGAGAGGCCGCCAAAAGAAATCTGGGTGGACAACATCAAAGCTGGACCGCCCAACCCCTACAACCCCTCCTAAAAAGCCAAAAGGTGTGAAGCAGGAAAAAGATCTCTGTTGCGGTCTTCTCTCATGTCCCCTCTACGTCCTTTGGACATGGGACTGAGTGAGTGGTGAGTGAGTGCAGTTGTATCATTTCAATGTGTAATGATTTTTACACAGAATTGTCCGATTTTCAATCTGTTTGTGTATTGTATAGGCTTTTTATTGCAGATTAGTAAAATTGTCAATAACTAAAAATTGACCTCTGGTTGCAATGCGACTCATTATGTGGCTGGAGTGTGTCACATTTATAGCAAGAACGGACCACACTTTGACAAGGTTAATGGAAGGGGATCGCTAAATATAGCACTCTTGGACTGAGTGATGTTGGGTTTTGGGTGTACTACCGTGTTCTTGCTATCTTCGTTGTCAGTATATCTGTTTGTTTGTGCCATTGCAGTTTCGAGTTAAAAGTTGGTGTAATAACTAAATTAGTCAAAAGGTGGTCACGTTTTCAGACGTCTATGCTGAAGACCTGCCGGGAGGTAAGATTTCTCCACAGTGGTGAGTGTGCACAGGTCACCAGGTTTGTGGAATGTCCGGCGTGGTACGTTATTATGTGGGTCACTCTTCTGCCTAAACTGCGGCATTTCCTTCCTCTTTCCCCTCGGCTTTTAACATCTGACTCGCTTGACATTTATCACTCAAATCTTGCTACTTCCAGTGCAGACATGTTCATTTCATTGTCTAGTAATTTGATGAAGAAACGTTTGCTACCCAATAAAAATACCACTTGTAATATTCAAGCTTCGTCCACCACACTTACCTCACCATCACACACAACCATCAACACTCGCTTTCCAACTGTCAACACTGCTGTCCCACACTGTCAACACTGGCTGTCCCACACTGTCAACACTGGCTGTCCAAAAAGAAAACAGAAAAGTCAACCCTTTGCTTTAAGAGTTCCGAAGCACTATTTGTGTGGCAAGTCTGTGTTTACCGGGGCAGGATTCAGTTTCAGAATATTATTCAATTGCCATAAAAGTCGTGTAGATTTGTTTGACTCAACAATCGCAAAACGTTGTTTATTTCATCTATTGACTCAAAATGATGATGCTAAATAAATCCCGTTGGAAGACCACTGACTCGGGAAGGAAAGCTAGCTGAGTTGCCAGCTTCTTTTCGGACTGTTTTTTGCTGGGATTTTCCCCTTTGTTTCCAAGGCCTTGGAAAGAAAACCTGTTTGCACAGACAAATGTTGTCTGTAGCCCTCATGCCAGTCTGTTAAATATTATCAGTCGAATCTTAGACTTGATGTTGTGGATAAAAAAAAATTACACTTGATGATACCGATAGCCTACGGATGACCACAAACTCTACACTCAGAAGTATTTATAGCGATCCATCACCAGTCTCTGATTTCTTCTCCCTGCACTCTGTTGGGGGGGGGGGGGGGGGGGGGATCTGGAGACCTCACGAAGAAACTGTTCACCAAATTTCTCCCATCTATGTTGGTTTTATGTTGAAGGCTGCAAGTCCTGCTAGAAAACGTCCTTCAGTTACACAGATCCGACATCCAGTATTCATACGGATCCAGAAGATACAGGGAGGCAGCTTCAGGAATCAAGTATCTCTCCTTGATGATTGAGACCTTCACTTGATGATCACTAAACCAAGAAGAGGGTGAGGGTCCTAAAGCACGTTGTCAAGATTTACTGGATGTATTGAGGG
>CM060350.1:8383787-8388360 GCA_030674155.1 Stramonita haemastoma
TGCAGTTTTGTAAATCTTGTATCTGTTCCCACGGTACACAATGGCCTACTCTTACGAAAAGCGGAACATGAATTAACGTGTGTGCAAGATGTTCTACGTGCGTTCGCACACGGGGCCTCGGTTTAATAGTCTCAGCCGCAAGTATTTTGGGGGAGAATGGAGTCGCACTAATGTTAACTCCAGAGTAAAAAAAAAAACCCTCGAACGGGAATCGAACCCGGGTCGTCAATTGCGAGCGCAATGTTCTGACCACTAGGCTATCCCGTCCCCCTATCCTGTTACCTCCGTCAGCCACAATCGTTCCTCAGGTCGCTGTTTACCTTTTATGTCATTTCAGTCATGTGAGGAACAATGTCTAGAGTGTCTCAGCAGTCAAGTCCCTGCATGGCAGTGTTATGTCACTGTTGTTTGCAGACAAAAGAATGGACATCATGTTGATTCCAGTAGTGAAGAGGTAAACAGACTTGAAAGACGAAACTGCAAGGAGGGAGAAACAGCCCAAAATCAGGCCACCAACCCACGTCATGTAGATGCAAAGCATGGCTGTTATGTTATAAGGTTATGTGTAACAGGACATGTTGTTTCTGCTCTGGCTTTCTTGGTTTGAACGTGGCGCATTTGTTTGTTTTGTTTTTTGCTGTTCAGTATTTTTTTGGGGTGTGAAATGCAAGTAAGTCGGAGGTAACCTTCATCAGGAAATGTCTGTCCATTTATGAGGATGGGGAAAAGTCATCAGTAAACGGGTTTGATCTTTCAAATAGTAAACGGGTCATTATTTTAGGAAATTCAAAACGGCGGTTTTTTTAGTTAAACAATTCTTTATGAATAAATTTTGCAAGTTTAATCGTGAAAGGCTATGAGTTCCCCAACATCAGTAAAGGCCTTGCTCTGAATGTTCTTTTCCATTTCGAATCATAACAAATAAGGGGGATTGTCACAGTTTTGTTTTTTTCCAAATAAGCAATGATTTACAGTCAGATCTTTTTTTTTCCAGGGAGCGATTTCGTTTCGGGGACTCTAAAATGGGATTTCATTGTTGTGCTTTGGCCAAATATGCTACTCCTTGTCTAACCAGAAAAAAAAAGCAAGATATGTGATGTGAAAGCAAAAGGGTTTTTTTGTTGTGTGTTTTTTTTTGCCTTTTTTGTTCCTCGGCTAAGAGCTCCGAGGTTTACCATTGGTGGTTTTGTGCGTAACACTGATATGATTGTTGCAACAGATTTGCCCTGCATTTTATACGAGTATATACAGTGTGTGTGTGTGTGTGTCTGTCTGTCTGCGCCCGCGCATTATTCTGTGTCTCATTCTCGGTTGTGATTGTTCTCCATGGAGATGGAGAAACTAAAGGCTTGTTCATTTATAGATGTTTTTTTCTCTCATGAATGGCAACCCAAACTACATCGAGAATGGAGAGATTTATTATTCTTGTATGGATTTTTCCCCTTTAAATGGCAACCCCCTGACGACAACGAGGATTGGATGGAACATTCTTGAGTCTTATGTTATGGAGAAAAGCTACAGTCATACAATTTTGTTTAGAAGCGTTCAGTTGTTTAGTCTTTGAGTAGTGAACAAAAAAAACACCACAAACATTTCTTTCTACAACAGTTACCAGCACAATTTTTGAAGAGGCCACCGGAAGAAAAGATACAAAGTACACCTTATATAGGAAGTACACTTTAAGCTTTTAGTTGTAGAATTAATAATATTATTGTTTAGACTTTGTTACAAGTTTTGTTACAAGATTGTAGAATTTAGCAGAGCTAGAAAAAGATGACGAACTCTTGTTTACATTGTGTGGAGCTCCTAGCGTCGACAGTGACGATGGAGATAGGGGACAAGTTTCTGACATTGAAGATCGATTAGGATAATCATAATTATATAGGAATTCTTGTGGTCAATAAAACTGTTTGGCTAGAGGTTAAGGTTTAGATTTTTTTTTCAAATTAATTTGATCATATCAAGGATTTTTCCCCTAACATTATGATCGTGTTGTAACCTCTTAAGATAAAACAGGCGGCTAAAAAAAATGAAATGACATTAAAATTTTTATTTTATCATGTCTGTATTAGCAGTAAAGTTTAATTCTAAACATGCACTTTGGTTTCTTCGGAGAAAGTATTCAGTGGGTGGATCCATACTAAGCATCGCACAGATCCAGGCGTTGGCACACGACAGCCACAAATGGAGAGTTGTGGCATGGTTTCGACATTGCAGCGCTCCCACAATTATTTCCTCTCAGGTAACAGGGGCTCGGTGTCCTTCGGTTTTCGATAGTCAAAATCAAATGTAAACAGAAAAGGAACTGGAGAATTTGATTTGCTCTCATACAAAAGTGCCTCTATGCTTTCTCCACGTTATGACTTTAGAATGTTCTGTCCAACCATCTTCTTTATCTATGTTACCACCAAGCTTTTTTCAAACACATTCCTGCATTCTTAGCTGCACTGGTGATTTGTCATTCCGTAAGGATGTTGTGCTCAGTATTAAAAAAAAAAAGAAAAGAAAGAAAAAGATGTACATATATTTTTTCTCTCTTTTTATTTGGATTTATTTGTTCTTTTCACGGACATGTTTGCCTGTCTTTTCAAATTGAATAAAATCGACTAGAGTGTGGTGTTTGCTGGTTTGGTTGATTTCGTGAGACGAGAGGAGAAGTTTGGGAGTTGGTGTGTTTTTCGGGAACTAGTGTGAGTGTATGACTGTGTGTTGGTACATGCAATTTTCCCAACGATGTGCGTGCTAGTGTGTACACTATTTTATAGTTTACAGTATATCTGGAAAAAAAACACAACTCATTGTGGGGAAAAGAGAGAGAGATGTTGGCTGATGATGTGTTACTAAAGAATTAAAATTGTCCATGTTCACTGTACCATAATACCTACACCAACATTTTCCTTTGTCATGAGTCTTTCAGACTCGTGCCCCACTGTCTGCCAAAAATAAGCATTTGTTAAATGCGATAGCTTAAACCAAAAAAAAAAAAAAAAAAAAAGGTTCGAACTGTGAGACCCATCAGGAGTGTTGATGGTTTTGTTCTTTTCAAAAATGTGGATCTGTAAGGCTACACACAGCCTTTTTCCGTTTTTCTATATGACTCTTATTATCATACCACACGTACTAAGGCATCCAAAGAAATAAAAAAAAAAATCACATTTTGTGAAAGACTAGCCACTGACTCAAAACTCGTGTGTGATTTTTGCACAAATTTGGAAGGTCTGGATTTTTTTAATTTTCGGCAAACAGTACCCATCAGTCCTTTGATGTCTGCTTGCTTCCTAACCGAAATATTATGCACGCACAGAGTCGACACTGTAGGGACACAAGCAATCCTCATTATTTTGATGATCATTTTCAACTCTCTCGTAACTACCTAGTACTACTCTATGTCCTCAATCCCAAAAATAAGTGCACAAGTGGAGTTGTTCATTATATATATATATATATATATATATTATATATATATATATATTATATATATTTTATATATATATTAAAACCCAAACTTTGAAACTGAAACCCTTTTTTGAAAGAGAACTTTTTTAAAAAAATCAAGACGTTGATTTTCTTTTCTTTAGTTACCAGTAGCTAGATTCAGACCTGCGAGTTAACAAGCCTAGCTGAAAGTCAAAAGCAAAGGAAATCAAATCACCCTGGCTTATCTGCTGCATTGTACTTATTTGTCTATTTATTTTCATATAGAGGATAATGGATTAAGCACTCGTGTGCTTTTTTTCATCCACTCCCCGTGCGCATGCAGTTTTGTCAATCTTGTCACCTGTTCCCACCGGCACATAATGGCCTACTCTTACAAAAAGCGGAACAGGATTTAACCTGTGCGCAAGATGTTTTGCATGCATTCGCACATGGGGCCTCGGTTTATAGTCTCATCCAAAGGACTTGTGGGGAGAGTGGAGTCAGCACTGATGTTAACTCCAGGGGGGAAACCCCCTCGAACGGGAATTGAACCCGGGTCGTCAAATTGCGAGCGCAGTGTTCTGACCACAAGGCTATCCCATCTCCCAAAGCACGCCATTGGCTAGGTTATGGCTTAGGCTCTGTTCTCTACTCATGCACTTCTTTTTTTCTCAGAAGCCTTTATCGGGATACTTATCTCAATAGTGGTCAGAGCACTCACTTTCCCCCAAGTCAAAGTTAAGCAGCATTGGGCGTGGTTACCAGTTTGATGGGTGACCGTTTGTGCGCTTTGGCTTCAGTACAGTCACCCCAACCCCAGTTCACCCAGCTGTAGATAGGTACCTGGCCTCTTTAGGGTCAGGGAAGGTAAAGCAGCGAGGGAGAGGAGATGGGCGCCGCCTCAACATGCTGGCCCCCTAGAGAAGCTGAAGTCTGACGCCTCGCTCCCCTACGACCACATAGGTTATGGGACACCTTTACCTGTAATGTAATACATACAACACAATGCAATATAATACAATGCAATACAATACAACATAATAAAATGCAACACATCACAGCACAAAACTGAACAGACTCACAAAATAGTATAGTTGTAAGCAGTAAACTACAGGCAGAAAGACATCATTCAAATGAATAGCTCAACGTGGATTCG
>CM060350.1:8388460-8425960 GCA_030674155.1 Stramonita haemastoma
AAAAGCACAGATTTCCACAAGCACTAACAAAGTATTGTTGGTTAAATGATATTCGATTAAAAAAAAACAACAAAAACTGACAAACTGTAAGACTTTTCCCAGGAAATGCAACACAGTCACACTTATGCAACACAGTTACATTTCTATAAAAAAAAAAATCATTTGTTCGCTGAAGATCGAAATTGACAGAGAAATTGTCAGATCATGATTATAGGGAACTCTGAAACCGATCCGAAAAAAAATGGACAGGTCTGATTAACAACATGAGAACTCACTTGTTATACACAGATTAGTTTTTACATGAAGAGAACAATAAGTTCACATAGTCTTTTTATTTAGTAGTGAAAACTATCAACATTTAGATAGTGTTTTCATCACATTTTACTTAAAACTATGATCAATAGCATTAAAATATTTGATTTCTTTTATCAACTTGATGAAAATGAATCGATTGAAAGTATAAAAAATTTATGGCAAGCAATAAGGACAATGAATTTTGTCCTAAAAGAAAAGTTTCACATTTTCCAGTCAGTGCAAAATGTTCGTAACATATCAGCCACTGAAGGGTAAACCTTTTTGAAAAAACAAAGACTATTTTGCTCATTTTCTTACCGAGTGCTCCAAAACATACCCTCTACAATATATTAAGGCAAAATCCGTTTAGCTTGCAAAGATTGAATTCCGAGCCAAGGGGGACGTTAAAATGCGCTGTAATACATCAAATTACTGTCAATTCAATCCAGTCCGATGTATACATTGAATACATTCTTTGTATACATTCTTTCACACGTATACATTCTTTCCATCTATCCTTTTCACAAGTGTGTTGGCTTTTTCAAGTCTCGGCTAGATTAAGCAGTACAAAACAAAAAAAGATATTCAGTCCGTTGATGTACTGTGCGTTTTATCTGATTATGCAACTGATGCTATATCGCAGGAGTTTTACTGTGTCATTTCACAACTGTTTTAGTAATAGCTGGCTACTGTTGAAAGAAGGAAAGTTTAGTGCGTTTTTACTGGCATGGCGGTTGCCTTATAGAGGCCACCAGCAAAAATGGACAGAATATCAAAGTGAATGTAGCGTATAGTTGCATATAGACTTGCCAACTAAGTGTTGTGAGGCGCAAAAAAGTGGTACTGCAAACATGGCGACTTGTGATCATAGAAAGTGCTATCAGCGTCGACGAAAAAAAAACTCTACACCCTCAATGCAGCCAGTAAATTCTCATAGCGTGCTTTAGGACCCTCACCCTCTTCTTGGTTTTGTGATCATCAAGTGGAAGGTCTCAATCATCAAGGAGAGATACTTGATTCCTGAAGCTGCCTCCCTGTATCTTCTGGATCCGTATGAATACTGGATGTCGGATCTGAACAACTGAAGGACGTTTTATAGCAGGACTTGCAGCCTTCAACATAAAACCAACATAGATGGGAGAAATTTGGTGAACAGTTCTTCTGTGAGGTCTCCAGATCCCCCCCCCCCCCCCCCACCAACAGAGTGCAGGGAGAAGAAATCAGAAGACTGGTGACTGGATCGCTATAATATCTTCTGAGTGTAGAGTTGTGTGGTCATCACGTAGGCTATCGGTATCATCAAGTGTAATATTTGTTTTATCCACAACATCACAGTCTAAGATTCTGACTGAAAATAATTAACAGACTGGTTTGATGGGTTACAGACAACATTTGCCTGTGCAAACAGGTTCTCTTTCCCACTGTTACTAGGGCCTCGGAAACAAGGAGGAAAATCCCTGCATGAAACAGTGCGAAAAGAAACTGGCCATTCGGCTAGCTTCCTTCCCGAGTCAGTGGTTTCCCAACGGGGATTTATTTTAGCATTCATCATTTTGAGTCAATAGATGATAATAAACGATGTTTGTGATTGTTGAGTCCAACAAATCTACACGACTTTTGTGACCATTGAATAATTATTCTGAATCTGAATCCTGCCTCGGTAAACAGCAGACTTGCCACACAAGTATGTGCTCAGAAGGGTAGGCTTTTCTGTCTCTTTTGGGACAGCCAGTGTTGATAGTGTGGGACAGCTAGTGTTGGTGGTGGGTGTGGTGGTGAGGTAAGTGTGGGACGAGGCTTGAATATTACAAGTGGTATTATTTATTTTGGTAGCAAATGTTTTTATTAAATCAACAAGACAATGAAATGAACATGTCTGTACTGGAAGCAGAAAAGAATTGAATGATAAATGGTAAGTGAGTCAGATTTTAAAGGCTGAGGAGGAAGGAAATACTGCAGTTAGGCAGAAGAGTGACCAGAAAATAACGTACCACGCCGGACATTCCTACAAACTTGGTGACCTGTGCTACACTCACCACTGTGGAGAAATCTGACCTCCGGCAGGTCTCAGCATAGACGTCTGAAAACGTGACACCTTTTGACTAGTTTTCAGTTATTACCACACTAACTTTTTGTTCCAAACTGCAATGGCAGAAACAAACAGATAATATACTGACAACGAAATAGCAAGAACACAGTACACAAATCCCACATCATGCAGTCAAGAGTGCTATATTTAGCGATCCCCTTCCTTTAACCTTGTCAAAGTGGGGTCAGTTCTTGCTATAAATGTGACGCTCCACCACATAATGAGTCGCACTGCACCAGAGGTCAATTTTTTTAGTTATTGACAATTTACTAATCTGCAATAAAAAGCCTATACAATACAAAAGCAGATTGAAAATCGGACAATTCTGTGTAAAATTATTACACATTGAAATAATACACTGCAGGACGTGAATAAAATGAGAAACGGGCAAGTTTATTTTCCCAACAGGTTGTCAGAATGAAAGCTTGGGTATGTTCAAAAACACAATTTACAAGCAAAAGGAATGAAAATTATGCCTGAATATTTCATAACAAGGTAGAATAAAGGATATAGTTTAATAATCGACCAAAGTCTCAAAATTGACAACTTGACCCCCAACTGCCTTTAATGGCTCCTAGCCCAAAATTGGGTAACGTGCTAAGCGACTCATTTCATGGTGGAGCGTTACAAATGGCACTAGCTTGTCCCCGCTGTGCTGGAATGGGATGGATTAATTAGCCACTGAGAGGAGCTGGAAGTGGGGGAAAGTGACAGTTGTGAGAAGGAAAAGAAAACACTGCCACGGCCAACCATAAGGGTCAACCCCAAACGGTCACTGCGTTGTGGGAGAAACCACATCAACGACACATAAAATCAGGCAAAACTTGATTAATAAACCAGAATCCTTAAAACTTGTCTTGTTCCTAGCAAGTAACGACATTTTTACTCAGACATGAATAAAAACCCGATTCTCTCAGGAAGTTATAGTATTTTATTTTTTATTATTCTTTTTTTTTTAAATAAAATAAAATAAAATAAAATAAAAGTTTTACTCAGACAAGAAAAAAAATCCCCGATTCTCTCAGGAAGTTATAGTGTAGAGATCTGCAATAAAATATAGTCTCACAGTTGTAATTAAAATCAATATATAGTCCTCCATTTAGTCACAACAGTCATACAATCATTTAAAAAAAATCTCTTCATTATCTAAATTTAGAACCCACTCCCCTTGGAAAATGTGTCGACAGAAATTGCAGTCCATACACGACAAACACTGTATGTAACTTAGAACTCACAAGTTTTAACCCTTAAGGGGTTGTAGTTACCAAAAAGTAACACTGTTTAAATATCATCCACTGTGTTTAGACCAAGTTTCACCTCACAACACCCCCCCCCCCCTACCCACAGGAAAAAGTAAGCAAACAATTAAAAAAAAAAAAAAAAAAAAATAAAAAAAAAATTCAAAAATATTGAAAACATTTTTACTACTTGCACGTTCGTATTGACGAAGATGTTCACCACTTATCGGCACCTTTATTTAAAATTATCAAAATCGGGTGAAAGGCGCAGTTTTAAAGCTTAATATCAAACAAGATTTACTGTTCCGTTCTGATTCAGCAAGCAAATAATTGTTTATTGGACGATTTAAATATTTGATAAAGCAACGACAGGCAACAAATCACACCCTTATAAATCAGATAAAACGAGCCATTTGTAAATTATAAGAAAAACGGGTAAAAGAGAAGTTTACAAAACAGGCCAATGATCATAAAAAGAACCTCTTAAAGAGTTCGGGGATGTTGTCTAAAATAACACCAAGGAGCATGCATTTAAAAATTTTAAAAAATCATCTGTTCTCACCGGCACACAATGGCCTACTCTTCCAAAAGGACGGACCAGGTTTTAACGTGTGCGCAAGATGTTCTGCGAACGTTCGCACACGAGACCTTGGTTTACGACTCATCCAGAAGATTTTTTGGTAGAATGGAGTCGGTACTGATTTTAACTCCTAGCGGATAAACCCCCCCTGAAATGGACTTTTCGGAGTTAACTTAAACCTAGGATTTAGGCTGCCAGATTGCGAGCATAATACCCTAACCACCAAGCTGTCCTGTGCAATCAGTGAACTAACCATCATAAATTATGTGATAATATCATTACAAGTAGATTGCACGCCCAAACAACTAAAAAAAAAAATCCTCGATAATATATACGCGTAAACAATCAAAAAACTCCTCGATAATATGAGTAGAGTTCATTTCAGAAGCTTTGTTTGGTTTTATGTTTTTTTGATGTACTCTTCTGATTTTTATGTAGTCATATATGATTATTTACATAAAACATCACAATGTTTTGATTTAGTATGATATATATTAGAGATGTAAAATGTGTGGAATATCTTCATGCAACAACAGCATGAGAAACCGATTTTAAACAAAAATCCAGTTGTTACTAACAAAATCCCACATTAGTTTTAATCTTTGTCTTCTTTCATGCCACGCAACGGGGATCATTAGCTACACAGCAGATTTTTGTATGTTAAACAACAGGAGAACACTGAATAATCAACTTTTCAATATTTCACATCATTATTTCAAAATCTAAAGCAACACAGATTTTATTCTTATGGCTTGCTTCAACATTTTTTTTGTGACACAATTTTGTATTTGCAGATGATCTATATCCTGTCACACTCTTTAATTCAACTTATAGAGAGAAAAAGCCAACCACACACACAAACATGGTATTGTATCGAAGCCCTGTCTCGAGAAGAAAAGAAACTGTCGTCTCCCTATCCAAAGCTTCTCTTTTTTGTTTTTGTCATCCACATTTGGCTATTAGAAGTCTAGGAAAATTAATGACAGCGCTATCTTATGTTTATAGGTAGCAAAGCTCTAATCTGTACTCAGTAACTTCAAAGAAAAAATATTGCCTTTTTTTGGCCTTCTTGAAGCAAACCGTGAATGAAAAACTGTGATCTGGAGTTCAGCAGATTTGCAATACAGTAATTATCAAGTATTTGAGGAGCTGCGGTTCAATTCTCTCCCCCCACCCCCAAGCTCGCACATACCTCGATCTTAATCTGGAATCTGTGGTTACATTGTTACACTCAAGATCTCAGTTCCTTGAGTCATTTGATAAGAACTAAAATACGCACAAATACTGAGTTTTTGACAATTGACTGTAAAAATGATTAAACTGTTTAACTGCAAAATACATGTACTTACTTCTTTCTCTAGTTATTTGTGAACGTCAGTAGCGCACTTCCGAACTACGTAAAATGGACTGTGAAAAAAAATGGAGACAGAATTTCTGGACATAAAACTGAAAATTGAAAGAGATTTTCTTAATATGGCCAGCAAACACTGCCATGCTCAGTCTCCAAGGGACTTCTTCAGTGGAGGAACCAGACTGCAAACATTGTGCGGTGACCCCCCAAAATATATTTAGCAAAAATCATTCTCAAAATGCTCAATATTTGAGATATCCGACAGGAAAAAGACAATTAAACAAAAAAAAAACCTCAAAAAGGGGCATGTCGACCTATTGCCTGAAAGTCCTCTTAAAACCAAGGACTGGAAAAGAAACACACACATAGTTCTACGACTTCTGTTTCTTACCTTCCACCCACGTCAAGAACATGTTCGTTCATGTTCTGTGTAATGACCAAGAAAAACAGAACAAAGATTTCCCCATGTACATCTATCAAATCAGCAGACAGACGGGAAAAGCCCTAGGTGAACTATACGAAGCTAACTAGCAAACGGTTTTCGTAGCACAGTAGCCAAGACACAGCCTGAAACTAATCCAGTGTTGATCCAATATGTTTACAGCCCTGCCGACCACACAGGCCATCCTATACGGCTATTCTACTCATCTAGAGTCAAAGTTCCAATAAAACTGTGCAGCTACGCGGAATCAAAACACCATGATTACAAAAACTAACTTGTCGTTCAACGGATTAGCTTCCCGCAACCACAAGAGTTATACCAGGGTGTAGTGGATGGAGAAACCCGGGGAAACAACGCTTAAAATGAGATAAAACCGATACCTGAGACTTCAAAAACTTTTAAGTGTTTCTGCTTTCCAAAAAGACCTGACAAGATACTTGTATCAAAATGGTAAAAACCGGATTCTCTCAGGAATGAAAATAAAATGCTTGTGTGTTGGAACATCGTGGAACATCAGTCTTATAAGGAATTCGTTGCAGTACAATACCATGTCTAATAATCTCAACCTCTCGAAAAAAATGGAGAAGTAGATATCTGCTGGCTCTTCACACATGATTTCAAAGATGTACAGCCAAGCATTGCAGTACAAGCATGCACGCTCTCATCCCTCCAGTGACTCAGGGCCACTATAGGCCACAGGACATAGATTTGCAAAGACTTGCCCTGTGCATGTTCATTTTTTTGTCTACATAACATGCTGCAAAATTTACCAAAAAACTTGTGTCGGTTTCTCCCCATAGTCAAGATGAGAAAAGCCAGGATACAAAGTGGAAAAAAAAACAATAAGCATCAAGTTGTACATAATATGAACTCTGCTGTACACATGCCCTAAAGATTTCTTTCTGCCAGTGCATGAGGGTTGTTGCCAGTGACAACGTGAAGGGCAAGAGAGACTTTGCGGGCAAAAGACACCAGACAGTCTTGAGATATTAGCATGTGATATTTTGTGGCCTAAATGGGAGCATAAATACGTCAACTCTGTGTTATTGTTTTCGAAATAAAACTTTTTTCCGAAGCTCCAAGAATAGTGCAACACATTTGTTTCTTGTTTTTATAAATTGTTTCCTATCTGAATTTGAGAGAGAGAGAGAGAGAGAGAGAGAGAGAGAGAGAGAGAGAGAGAGAGAGAGAGAGAGAGAGAGAGAGAGAGAGAGGAGAGAGAGAAGAGAGGAGAGGAGGGGGAGGGAGAGAGGAGGAGGGGGGGGGGGGGGGGGCTCATCATGCTATGCATATATGCCTGTTAAGAGTCGAGTGACATCTAGACGCGAAACAGTTCAACAGATTGTCTCACATTCTAAATTTGCATGAGCAAATAGACCTGTACAAGTTGATTTAAAGGAAACATCCCTCAAAATCTCCCTTTACAGGAAAAGTGAACTGGTTCTAACTTCAAGAACTGTAACATTCAGACGTAGGTCGACCCACCTATTTCCACTGAGACTGGATTAAAGTTACTGCGTACCCACTCATGTAAAAAGTCATGCTCCGAAACTTAAGAATTGTTGTTCCTTCAGTTGTGTGCAGTTGGTGTCTGCAATGGATCCGCAAACAGTAGTTTGTACTCAACTTTTATCATCCCCAAAGGGATATTTTCCCCCTCTGCACTGTAGTGACGATAGGGATTTTACTTCATCACTATGGTAATGAACAAGACTGAAAGTTAACCCCTACTTCAGTTCTACATCGACATGTTGTGTAGTGGTACGTAAAAGATGTTTTCTCGAGTGAAAGAACTGTTTTCTAAGTGTCGTCTTTCGTTTAGGCAGGCAAAGTACTTTTTCCTGCGAAACTACTTGCAACTGGGTTTCAACCTAGATTTTGCATTGACAGCTGGGTTTTTGTTCCCAAAACAGCGGAAACCTCTCTCTGGGAGCTTTGTAACGTGTGGGAGTTTCAAGAATAACCCTTTCTGGCCTGTCCACTTGTCAGGACATTACTTTGTTGTCGTCCTTCTTTCCTGGCCATGGGTTTTCACAGCTAGGGATATCCGCCGATTTTTTTTTCTTTCTGTAACTGTTGCTTTTTGTTGTTGGGGTAGTGATGAGGTAGTGAACAAAACTATGTTCTTAACAATCGGTGGTGTTGGGGTAATCTGGGGGGGGAAAGCCCTGTTCAATGAAACAGATAAAAGTACTCATCGTTTCATGTAGCTTGTAGAATGGTTGAACAGGTACGGCTGCATGTTTGTGCTGATTTTCTTGTCTGTGAAATTTCTTCTTTTTTTTTTTTTACGGTGTATGAGTAGTTTATCTTAGTTTAAAACGATTCTGTGACAAGCACCACGCTCTAGACATAAAAAAAAGCTTGCAATAATGGGCCACAAACTAACGAAAAGAAACAATCAACGTCTCCTAGACTACAGCATTAACATCGTGTACATGCGTGGGAGCGTGCACGTGTGTGTGTGTGTGTGTGTGTGTGTGTGTGTGTGTGTGTGTGTGTGTGTGTGTGTGTGTGTGTGTGTGTGTGCGTGTGTGTGGGCGCATGCATGTACACGTGTGTGTTTGTATGTGTGTGCAAGTGTAATGTCATGCACCCACTAAGAGAGCATCCTCAAACATGCATATTATTTCTGTGTAAAAAAGCACTTTTTAGAAGTTTTTGAAAAAAAGTATTACAAAATTTTACATAAAAATGTCCTTTGCATTCCTTTTTTTAAAAAATCAATCTCTGTAATAAAGTCAAAAATAAAGTCAAAACAGTTGTCTTCCTGTATGCAAATGCATTTCACAAAATTAATGTCAAGGAAAAAGGGTAAAATGATTTTTCCAGAGTGTTCCTGCGTACATTACTCTATCAATAGTCGTAACAAACAATCAGACATATTCATACAGTCCTTGTCTGCAAATGGAGTTCACAATCATCTAAAAGGAACGTGTAACCACTTCATCCAATTAAATAGACTTTGTAAGGTTCACCTCTTTTTAGGACCAAAACAATTACTGTATTCTCCGTTACTTAGCAATTCATTCACAAAAGTTTTGATTCGATTCTGTGCACATTTTCCTTTCAACCTATCTCCCACCAAAAAAATTACAAAGGAAAAAATCTGTTAAGATCTGCAATATCAAAAACAAATCGAAAAAAAAACCGCACAATTGTACAAATGTATCTCTGTTATCTTCGGCAGGAGAACAGAAAAACAGCACTACTGCAAAACCCCCCCCCCAAACAAAAAACAACAAAAAAAAAAGCAACAACAAAAAAGACCCCAAACAAAAAAAAAAAACCCAGACAAATAAACCATCACTCAAATTCAGCTCATCCAAGCAGAAAAACAGTTCCTCCAAAACATGGCCAATTCTTCAGCCAGATTTTAACTGGAGAATCAGACTCAAAACAAACAAAAGAAAAGAAAAGAAAAAAAAAAGTAAGAAAAATCCCCAAAACAAGGGCACAGTCCAACTAACTGCTCTACCAGCCTACCAGAACACCCCCCCTCACGAGGGGAATGGAATGTGCCGGGACACATGCTGCCCAATCAGTGCAGGGATCGGTAGTCACGTGGCGTGCTCGTGCGGACGTGTGATGATGGCGGCGTTGGCGCCTGAAGGAGGGGAGGGAGGGAGGGGGGATGGGAGGAGTGGAGGGAGTAAAGGAAGGCAAGGTGAAGGTCAAGATCTACGTCTTCGTTGCAGAAACCGCCCGTGAAAGCAACCGTGAAGCTCGTTGTCTCCTGCGGGTCAGAGGTCAGAGGTTGCCATGACCCCGACCCGTGACCAGCGGCCGCCATGGAGACCGAGGCAAAGTCGTGACCTAGGCTGGGGCCGGTCAAAGGTCATGTGGGATGCTGCTGCATGGCGCGCATTAGATCTGTGGACACAGACGAAACATCTTTTAGATGGCAGATATGACACATGTGCAATTGCGTCCATGCAACGTTTTCACACTGACAAGGCACTGGTTTTTTTCTTATGGATCATAGTAGCCTGGGTAGCTTTGTGCTTAATGGTTGTAGCAGACCCATGGTTTTTATTTTAAAAAAAAGGAAGGAAATTTTTGTTTCCGTTGGAATGACTCAAAGCTTTAGTTTTCATCCAGTTCAGCCAGAGAGGGGCGGGATAGCTTGGTGGTTAGAGTACAGGGCTCGCGATCTGACAGCCAGGTTTGAGTCAGTACCGTTAGCCTGTTCAAGGGGATTTTCCCCTTAGAGTTAGATCAGTACAGACTCCACTCCCGTAAAAGTCCTTCGGGTGAGACTTTAAATCAAGAGCCTGTGTGCAAACGCACGCAGAACATCTTGCACATTATATATTAAATCTGTTCTGTCTTTGAGAAGAGCAGGCCTATCATGCTGGTGAGAATGGGGAAAAAATCTACAAGAAAAAAACACCACCACAAGCACACTGTTCGTGTTTAAAGATCTTTTCCAAGTTGAAATGCTGCGACCTTATTGTGGGTGAAAACGGTTGTGAAAACTTACCATTGGTGAACCTTGGGGCTTTAGCCGAGTTTAAAACATCGTTAAGTTTCATGTCACGGTACAGTCACAAAATAAAGTAACGTCATAACTTAGTGACTCACATTCATACTCAATAAACCACATCACAGTAGTAGTAGTAGTAGTAGGCACTCATCAGTCTCGGAAGACTATGGAGTTGTGCTCTAGTCTTTAGAGCGCAAAGCCTGGGCAAGTATGTATGGAGGGCAAGCTGTTACCCATGCAGCAGACCCCCCCTCTCCACGGCACTGGAATGATCCATTGGAAGGGCATTGACCGATACGAATGGTTCCAGTACCGTCGCAGGACAGTACAGTGACAATAAAATCGTGTTATAACTTACGACTCCCTTTAAAAAAAAAGTCATGTCACGGTACAGTGACACAATAAAGGGATACCACAACTTGGTGACTTACAGTCATATTCAATAAATTCATGTCACTTTATTGAGTATTACGCCAGTCATTAAGTTATGGCATCACTTTATTGTGCCCATCAAGGTCCAGTGACACAAAGTCACACTTATTGACTCATCGTCATATTCAATACAGCAACATGACGTACACTGACACCACACACAAGTTAATTAGTCTCTCAAGGTCAAATTTAACAAAATTATATCAGGGTAGAGTCACACAATAAAGTAACATCACACCTTAGTGACTCACTTTCGTATTCAATTAAGTCACATCATTGTACACTGTCACAATAAAGTAACGTCACACCCTAGTGACTGATCTTCAAACTGAATGGAATAACGTCACACCTTAGTGAATGATCGTCATACTCAATAAAGTATGTCACTCCTTAGTGACCGATCGTCATACTCAATAATAAGTAAATCCGTCACATCAAGTCGTATAGTGACCGATCGTCATACTAAAAAAAATCAAGTCATACTCAATAAAGTAACGTCACACCTTAGTGATTGATCTTGATGCTCAATAAAGTCACATCACGTCACAATTTTTTTTTAATTAAAAAAAAGTCGCACCTTAGTGACTCATACTAAATATAGTCACATCACGTCACAACTTTTTTTTTTTTTTTTTTTTTAAAGCCATACCTCAGACTCGTATTCATACTGAATAAAGTCACGTCTACGTCACAGTGATTGAACTAGTCCTAAATGATTATCAGGGCTGGTGGAGACACGTCACCTTTATACTCGATGAAGTCGTGCCCTCGCGGATGGCGGACTTGAGCAGGTCCTCCACCTCCTCCTGTGTCATCCTCTCCCCCATCGTGGTCATGAAGTGGACGGAACTCCTCCACCTCGATCTTCCCGTTCCCGCTTCTGCAACGTTCGTAGTGCAGTGTGGGGGAGGGTGTACACGTACGTGCGTGTGTGTGTGTGGGTGTGTGGGTGTGTGTGTGTGTGTGTGTGTGTGTGTGTGTGTGTGTGTGTGTGTGTGTGTGTGTGTGTGTGTGTGTGTGTGTGTAGTGTGTGTAGTGTGGTGTGTGAGTGTGTGTGTGTGAGTGTGTAGTGTGTGTGTGTTAAGTGGTGTGTGTGTTGTGGTGTGTACGGTAGTGTGAAAAATTGGAGTAACTATTCACAACTTCACAATCAATTTGAAATCAAGGCACCCGTTTTCCTTCACAATTTCTCTTGTTGGTTATGGTTGTAAATAGTTTTATTGTTCATGCGTTAGATTCTGTTTAGAATTTGGAATTTTTACTATTTTGTATTCAAGAATTATGTACATTTGTGTTTATATATTATTTTTTTTTCTTAACTTCTGTGTAGATTTTGTGAATTAACCCCCTTCCCCACTTCCAAAACTCTCCTCCTACCCCCCCCCCCCTCCCCACATACACACTCACATACATTTCTTTTCCTTTTTTTTAAAATTTTTTTTTAAAATTAAATGTCTAAGTATCACATTTTGTGAAAAGACGTAAAATGAATCGAACAATTTCTCCCCCCCCCCCCCCCCCCCCTCTTCTCTGTCTCTCTCTTCCCCTGTCTCACACACACACACACACACACACACACACACACACACACACACACACACACAACTTATTCCCTGTTCCTCATTTGCATTGGTTTTTAACTCTGGTAGGCAGCTAACCCATCGTTATATCATTCAAGTCTGTGACATTTTCTGGTTTGTGTTTTTATTTTCACGAGGATAATGGGATAAGCACTCTTGTGCTTTTTTACATCCAGTCCCCGTGTGTATGCAGTTTTGAAATGTCATCTGTTCCCACCAGCACACGATGGCCTACTCTTACGAAAAGCGGAAACAGGATCTAACGTGTGTGCAAGATGTTCTGTGTGCGTTCACACACGGGGCCTCGGTTTATAGTCTCATCCGCAGGAGAGAGAGAGAGAGAGAGAGAGAGGAGAGAGAGAGAGAGAGAGGAGAGAGAGAGAGAGAGAGAGAGAGAGAGAGAGAGAGAGAGAGAGAGAGAAGAGAGGCTTACTTGTCCAAAACCTGAAAAGCCACCAGAATGTCTTCTTCCGCGTTGTTGCCGTAATAGATCCCGCCCCTTCGCGCAACGTAGGCCTCTACATCCGCAAAGAAATAGTCCCTCGCCCTGTGAAACAGATTCAAAGCCTCAAGTTGAGTTACCTTGCTCGCCATATCTCACATACGTGGTGACATATCTGCTGCAGTATTGCAAGAGGAAAAGGGAGGCAAAATACAACTTCTACTCTCCATGCAAATCATAAAAAGTAACATTACAATCGTAGTGTGGAGACCCAGGCCTTGGTCTGAAATAAAGGAGAAAAAAAAGTGAAGATGTGTTTTTTAAGTGTACAGACATTTATTGCACTTTCTTATTCTTCAAACGCTCCGACAGCGACACTGTTGTCTGTCATAAAATTATGAGCAAAAATGCGTTGCGCTGCTGTTAAGCGCCTGACAAGTCAGGCCCAGCACAACCGACTTCAGCTTTGGAAATAATTATTGCTGCACAGCAGAACATCTTGTGCACATGTTAAATCCCTAAGTGTAGGTCATTGTGTGCCGGTGGGAATTGATGACATTGACAAAAATGCATACACACGGGGACTGGATGTAAAAAAAAAAGCACATGAGGAAGGTAAAAGTTGTTTTTTTTCTGAAATAAAGGCAAGAGAATGGACTGAGAAGGCCAAAACTAGACAAGGAGGTGACAGGAAGAAAAGCAACAAGGCAGACACAAAAAGAATGATACAAAAGAGATGATTCCTAGTACATAATTTCCTTCAGGCAGGGATGCTATTTCTACTGACAGGCCTTCCGGCATCCCCACGGGGGGAGCATGCCCTTTAATTGGACGTTTGTAACAAAGAACACAAGACCAATAACTATGTGAAAGAAGAAATAAAAAAGTGTGTGGGCCCCCAAGAGCCTTTGCTCTCCACCATAAAGAGGAGAAAGCTGATGTGGTTTGGTCACACCACAAGACACAACACCCTAGCAAAAACCATCCTGCAAGGAACAGTCGAGGGCAAGAGAAGAAGAGGCCGCCAAAAGAAATCATGGGTTGACAACATCAAAGACTGGACCGCCCAACCCCTGCAACACCTCCTACTAGCCACACAGGATCGTGAAGCATGGAAAAAGATCTCTATTGCGTCTTCTCTCATGTCCCCCCTACGTCCTTTGGGACATGAGACTGAGTGAGTGAGTGAGTGAGTGAACAAAGTGTTTGTACGCATATGTCTTAACCTGTATCGGTGAGTTATTTTATGGAGACAAAAAATTAGGTAAATGGAAAAAAATATTAAGACAAAGAAAAAGAAATCCGATTTTTTTTAAAGGAAGCATTAAAAAAACATTAAAAGCAACAAACAATACAACCAATCCCCTAAAAAAAAAGCGCATTCCGATTCAACCATTTAATGCATAGAAATAAAACTTTTTTAAAAATCAGTGCATTGAAATCTAAGTTGAATTCATACACAGAAATACATCAATGAAAATCTGGGCATAAGCATACAATTGAACCCAAAGAAAAAATCTACATCTACACAGAACCAAATCCAGAGAATTAAAAAAATGCACAAAGCTTTTAATGTAACAATATGTTGTGCATATAAAGCAAGTATGTTTCCTCCTCCTCTGTCTCTATCTCTCTCTCTCTCTCTCACACACACACACACACACACACACACACACAAAACACACACACACACACACACACACACACACACACACACAAAGAGGGAGGTAAATGAAAAATTCATGGAGCGAACAGAAACACAGACTAGTTGCTTCCCATCAATCAAACCGCCACCAGAAGTTATGGTACCACCCAGGCAGACAAAAGTTTCTTCTTCGTCGTCGAACACTCAGCAACTACTGCTGTCTATAAAAGGTAAAGGTGTCCCATAACCTGTGTGGTCGTAAGTGAGCGAGACGTCAGAGACCTCAGCTTCTCTAGGGGCGAGCATGTCGAGGGCGGTGCCCATCTCCTCTCCCTCGCTGCTTTTACCTTCCCTGAACCTAAAGAAGGCAGGGACCCATTTTACAGCTGGGTGAACTGTACTTTAGCCAAGGCGCGCAAACGGTCACCCATTCAATTGGCAACCACGCTCGATGCTGCTTAGCCTGGCTGGGGGGAAAGCGAGCGCTCTGACCACTGAGCTATTCCTTCCCCCTGTATGTCACACGTATGAAAATGTGTTGAGCTGCCTTTCAGCGCCTGGCAAGTCAGGCCTAGCGCATCCGACTTTGGCGTGGGAGAGAATTGTTATCTTGTCTGGAGAGAGGGCAGCAGAATGAGCCAAGCTTGCAGAGAAGAAGACGAGATGACAGGATAGGAAGAAAAGAAACACAACAGAAACAAAGTGAGGGATAGACAAGGGGGATATTCCGAGCACAGACTTTCCAGAAGGTGGGGATGCTATCTATACTGACAGACCCCCACAATCCCCAAAGGGGGGAGGGCAAAAGCCAGGCACAGAGCACCTACCTATGCCCGTTTGCACACAGACTCGCAGCTTTTTTCTGACAGGAGATTAAAACGATCATAAAATCTTTATAATTATTGATACCTGCAAGTACTGGTTACTCCAGTGCCAGTGGGAACAGATGACAATATTTACAAAACTGCATACACACTGGGTCTAGATGTAAAAAGCACATGAGTGCTTATTCCATTATCCTCGATAAAATCATCATCACATCATCATCACAACAACAAAAAACTCACCCGAAGGTCCCGGTACCTCCAGTTCATGTCGGGCCTCCTCCAGGTCCTGTTCCGAGGGTTCCAGCCCATCATCATTATCATCATCATTATCCTCCTCCTCCTCCTCCTCATCATAACAAACAACAACAACATACTCACCCGAAGGTCCCGGCACCTCCAGTTCATGTCGGGCCTCCTCCAGGTCCTGTTCCGAGGGTTCCAGCCCATCATCATTATCATCATCATTATCCTCCTCCTCCTCCTCCTCATCATAACAAACAACAACAACATACTCACCCGAAGGTCCCGGCACCTCCAGTTCATGTCGGGCCTCCTCCAGGTCCTGTTCAGAGGGGTTCCAGCCCAGACACCGCAGCAGTTCTCCCAGGTCCCGGGTCTGGATGCGCCCTTTGCGGCCTTCTCGAACATGGAGAACGCCTGCTTCAACTCTGCACACACACACGCACGCACGCACACGCGCGCGCGCGCACACACACACACACACACACACACACACACACACACACACACACACACAACACATGCGCGCATCCACACACACATAGACTGTGACTTCACTCAAAATTACACTATATAATATAAAATCTACGGAACTATTTACAAGGGACAATTCCACGAACTCGGATCGATTTCGAAACAAATGATGGTACATTTGTATTTGGCTTATTAGTTCTTATATCATCATGAACTGTCACTCCACCCCCTTGTCAAAATTTCTATTTTAGCAATAAAAATAAACGGTATATTTCTCTCTCTCTCTCTCTCTCTCTCTCTCTCTCTCTCTCTCTCTCTCTCTCTCTCTCTCGCGTTAAATCCTGTTCCGCTTTTCGTAAGAGTAGGCCATCGTGTGCCGGTGGGAATAGATGACATTAACAAAACTGCATACACACGGGGACTGGATGTACAAGTGCTTATTCCATTATTCCATTATCCTCGATATAAAAGAATGAAATGAAATGAAATGAAAAGAAATCTCTCTCTCTCCTCTTCTCTCTCTCTCTCTCTCTCTCTCTCTCTCTCTCTCTCTCTCTCTCTCTCTCTCGTGTGTGTGTGTGTGTGTGTGTGTGTGTGTGTGTGTGTGTGTGTGTGTGTGTGTGTGTGTGTGTGTGTGTGTGTGTGTGTGTGTGTGTGTGTGTGTTTTCGCGTGTGTGTGTGTGTGTGTGAGAGAGAGAGAGAGAGAGACCAACACACAGACAGCATATGACATTTACAAACTAGCTGACTGAACAGCGCCAAAAATAGCTGATGGCCACTAAAGCCTTTAGGTCATTGTTAGCGCCGGCTATATTTAGATCGCTGCAGCAAAAAAAGAGCACTAAAGGACAGCATCTTCTCCAGTTACGTGGCTAGTGTCTCTCCCCAGTCTGTTGACATGTTAAACAATACGTGTTGCTACTTAAAGAAGATTGCCACCTTGATTTTTGTCCTGTGTCTAAATAACGTTTACTTTTCGAGCCAAAGGTTCAAGAAGAAAAAAAAGAAGAAGGGAAAAGCAAGAACAAAACCAAAAACAACGAAACATCTAAAACAAGCAATAAACAAAAACAACCCCCACCCCCACCCCCCAAAACAAGAAGCCTACAAACCCACCACAATAATGCTTACAGAAAGAAACACCCTGATATATTCTTTAAAACAAACAACTCACGGTCATTTCTACGGTCATCAATATTTTTTTTCCAACTCTGCAGAAAGTTGCCAAGTTTTTCATCACGGAGCTGGACATTTACAGATGGTGTGTGTTCGTCCAAAAAGTTGTCATTTTTGAAAGAGCTAGAGGTGATGAACAATAACTGCTAAAAGAAAATCACCCAAACTGTGGAAAATCTATTCGTGGGAGTTTGTAAGGGTAAACTGTGTGTTACCATTCCCACCTATGCGCCGTTAAGTTTGTCATTTTGCTTTATAATATATATAAGTAGGGAGAATCTGACAGTTTTGCCCAAAACATGCCATCTTTGACTTGGCACTCTCTACAGGTTTTCTATTAGCAACCTTTTATAATAAATAGACATAAAATATGAGAGAGAGAGAGAGAGGAGAGAGAGAGGAGAGGAGAGAGAGGAGAGAGAGAGAGAGAGAGAGAGAGAGAGAGGAGGAGAGAGAGAGAGAGAGAGAGATCAAATCAAACCAAACCAAACCAAACCAAACCAAATTTTTTTAATTTCGAGAATAATGAATAAACATCATATGCTTTTTTACACACACACACATACACACACAGAATGAATGAATAATCTTTATTTTTCAAGGGTAACAGAGTAAGTAAGCATTACATACTTTTTTTCAACCGGCCCTTTGCAGAGAAAGAGAGAGAGAAGAGAGAGAGAGAGAGAGAGAGAGAGGAGAGAGAGGAGAGAGAGAGAGAGAGAGAGAGAGAGAGACAGACAGACAGAGACAGACAGACAGACAGGACCAACAGCACACACACGTGCACACAACACACACACACACAGCACAGACCTGCTTTCTGCTCCTCAGTCAGGATGATGGCCTCCTCTTGCTGTGGTGGCTGCAACACAGACAAACACTGACTTAAAAAACATACAAACCAATTAACATACCCACCTCCAATTCTCTCTTCTTCTGAGCATATCCTAGAATTGTAGACGTACTTGTGTGTGTGTGTGTGTGTGTGTGTGTGTGTGTGTGTGTGTGTGTGTGTGTGTGTGTGTGTGTGTGTGTGTGGTGCGTGCGTGCGTGCGTGCGTGCGTGCGTGCGTGCGTGCGTGGCGCGCGCGTGCGCGTGCGTGCGCGCGCGCGTCCCCGCGCTCGCTCCATGATGCTATTAATCTCATTGCAATTTCTGGGTGTCCATCTGCAAAATCTTCGCAATGATACAATCTCAGAGAAGAATGAAAATCTGTTCTTCCAAAACATTTCCATCGGCGATCATACGGTTCTTAACATAGGGAGATGAAAGCACATCCAAGCCAGTAGTTTTCTCCAAGAGATTTAAACACTGGGCGATTGGAATATTACACGCCAATTCCAATTCAATCCAATTATGTTGCTTTTAGCCCCGCCGACCACATAGGCCATATCAAGGCTATCACCTCGTCACATTTTAAAACTCGTATTAAAAGTGTGCGACTATGTACAGTTTAAAACTAGGTATAAAGCCAACTCAACTGTCCTTGCTTGTATCGACGCCCAGGCCGACCATAAGGGTCAACCCAGGACGGCCCCCGCGCCGTGGGAAAACCCACATCGATCACACTTCAATCCAATCCAATCCAATTATGGTGCTTATAGCCCCGTCGACCACATAGGCCATATCAAGGCTATCACCTCGTCACATTTTAAAACTCGTATTAAAAGTGTGCGACTATGTACAGTTTAAAACTAGGTATAAAGCCAACTCAACTGTCCTTGCTTGTATCGACGCCCCGGCCGACCATAAGGGTCAACCAGGACGGCCCCCGCGTCGTGAAAAAACCCACATCGATCACACTTAAAACGAGATAAAACCAAAACCAGGTTCCTTAAAACAACCTTGTCCTTAGAGACCAACCATACCACTTTCGCTCACCATATTCTGAGACATCATTATTTTAAGAAAGCGCGCGCTGCTGAACATTCCCGAGGGTAAAGACAACTATGGTGAGAGTACTAGCAGGTCAAGGTAATGAATGAAGAGGCATTAGAAACCAGCATTCACACGAGCAGTAAAAGCCTCTCTCGTTGGGAATCCGATGAAGTTACATTGGTTACAGCCCCGCCGACCACAGAAGCCATATCAGGGTTGCTGTCTCGTTAAAATCTAAATCTCAACAAAAAACTGTGCAGCTCTAAATGTACACACCACATTTTTACAAAAACAAGAAATTGTGTCACTAATGATGGTGCTGTTCTTGTGGTGACACGTTCTCTCGTGGGAGAGCAGCCCAAATTTCACGCAGAGAAATCTGCTATGGTTGAAATTGGTTACCGTACAAGCTTTTACATCTGAGCAAAATTGATTGATGAGCACTGAAAACTGACTGTAAAGAAAGGTTTGTCTTTTCTTTCATCAATAGGCTAGCTAGAGACATCCAATATTTTCAGATTAAAAAAAAAAAGAAAAACACACCCAAATCAAAATCGACTTTCAGACCAATCCAATCCAATTATCTCTATATTCCTGTCAACAAGCAATGAGGCCACAATCAATGTGTCACTAATCCAATCCAATCCAATCAATGATGCTTAGAGCCCCACCGACCGCACAGGCCATATCAGGGATGTTGTCACCACGTTGAGCAATATAACTCAGATAATGCTATAAACAAAAAACAAAAAAAAAACCCACAAAAACAAAACAATCCAACATATTAAATCAAGATATTGACATTAAAACGGACTGTTCATTTTTTCTTGGTCTTTACAACCTCACCAAAAATAATGTAAGGATGACACATGGCCATTCATCCCGCAATGAAAGAAAGTACAAAAAAAACCCACTTCAGATTGCGTCAATTTTTTTTTTTAAAGTGATATACATAATATCATACCGTTTATTTTTAAGACCATAATGGAATCAGTGTGTCGACGTAAGATGCCGATTCTTTCGAGAATTTCAAAGCTATTTCAAAGGAAGATCTTGAAACAGTCTGTAGCAAAAATCAGCAGTGAAATGTTTGCATCTTACGTCAAGCACATCACGACAACCAAGATGCCAATGCCCTATCTCTATTTGCACACAATATTTCGCATTATAAGGAATGTCTCGCCCTGGACTCATTGGAAATAAAAGGGGTGTACTTAATGTAGTAATTACCAATTCAACCATGATTAAAACACGAAGATTAGAACCAATCCATTTTTACTTTTTCTGTCTTGACCACTGGCCAACAATTTAAAAAAAAAAAAAAAAAAAAAAAAAAAAGTCACACCAAAGAGATTATCCTGTTCAGAGAAAACCTGGACATAATCTTTTGTGTAACTCTTCTGTTGTCACAAGACCTTCCTTCCCCGTCATCTTCAAAGCACTTTACAAAACAAGAAAATGTTTCACCAAATGAAGAAAGTGTCTAATATCTGAAGCAATCCATCCAAATGGCACAAATTCAATCACCACCCGGCGTTTGAGTCACAGCTAATGCCAAACCACGTAGACAATTCCCTGATAGAGACAGCTCTATCTCTATCCCCCCCCCCCCACCCCCCCCCCCCCCCCCCCCCCCCCTCTCTCTCTCTCTCTTCTCTCTCTCTCTCTCTCCTCTCTCTCTCTCTCTCTCTCTCTCTCTCTCACACACACACACACAGAGCTAAAGCAGACGAGGAAATTTCCCCTCCGCTTCAGCCCCGGAAGCTCCAGAATGGAAAGGGAGAGGACCCATCCTGCCTCCATTCTGTCTGTCCCGTCTTTTGCCACGGGTCGTCAATAATGGACTTCTGTTTTCTCGCTTTTTCCCGGGACAGCAGAGAGCAGGAAGTGGCCTGGGTGCTTCCCCTTGGGCACCCTGTTGGCAATGTTGTTATTAGAGAAGGAGGAGGAGGGGGAGGGGTATCTAAAGCCTTGGTGGCAAGTTTTTTTCTCTTTTTAGGTTTAGTCATTGCTTGGATTTTTTTTTTAGAGCGGATTTTTGGTGTGTGTGTGTGTGTGTGTGTGGTGTGTGTGTGTGTGTGTTGTGTGTGTGGTGTGTGTGGGTGTGTGTGAGTGTGTGTGGGTGTGTGTGTGTGTTGGGGGGATACACAGTTTAAAGATTCTTTCTTTGCTAGTGTCTTTGATAGTTACCATAGCACTTTCTTCGGTATCAAGCGTATCTGAGGCAAGAGTGATCCATACAAATTATGGTTATAGCCACGCCGATCACAGAGGCAGTCACTTTATTTAGGATTGAATCTCAGATCAAAACTGTGTAGCTGTGCAGATAAACCATTTACGTCTTCAGCCATTCCTTGTTTCCAATACGAGAGTTAAAGCTGAGAATTAAATTGCAAACTGCACATAAATCAAACAACCAAGATTAAAAGCTGCAACGTCCTGGTTAGCAATCCTCAGAACAAAATGTCTGTAACGTCCAACAGACAAAAATACGACCCGGTTTTCTGAGCATATTATTTGCAGTCTGTTGTCCAGTGAATGCCGATATATATTGGTAAGTTACTGAATGATAATTGGTTTATTTCGTCTTGTCAAACTACTCACTGCGACTTTCATGGCCACACACACTTCTGATAACAACATCCAAGCAAAAGTCCGCGACATCATTTCGTCACAAAATTGATAGATCAGCGCACGTGACTTCCAAACAGAAAATGTCACTTGAAATCATCAACATGAAAAAGGCTCTTTTGACTAACATAGCGATCTTTAAGCTAAGAAATCTGAACCTGTCTGCAATACGGTGGGGTCCTTACATGTAGCAAGTTTAAACCGCACAAGAAAGGCTTCCAGCCCCCACAGGAGGTTCTCGGGAAACTGAAATAACGGCAACCCATAAAGATCAGCCGTAATGGTCATGACGTCATGAATGCAAACCAGCTGCAGCTACTAAACAGTAAGGTAAAAACAATTGCAATCCAGCCACGTGTGCTTAGAGCCTGCCAATAACAACGGCCTATTGGGTTTTCTACTTGTTACAAGGTAAAGCTCGTAATTATGAAAAAAAAGTGCACCTCACTAACAGATCAAACCACCAAGAGTAACGGCAAATTTAGTCTTTCCTCGTCTTAACATCCATTTAATGCAATGATGTTGCTTAGAGCCCCGCCGACCGCATAGGCCATATGGGGCTGTCACCTCGTCATATTTTAAAATCGTAACACTCCATCCGGCCATGAAACCCACACCAGCAGTCACTATATAGTGGAAGAACCACACAGACAAATACAGTGACCATGATCTAAAGCAGATCACATTTGTTCATAAGACCATAACGTGATGCTCGTATCAGATGATAAATGCTAATGCTCTAAGAAATATATTCAATTCATACTATTATTCTTGTAAATATATAAGTGGTTTGCACTGTTAGTGAGTAGTATATATAAAAAAAAAAAACGTTAGACAAAAAGCTAAAACTTTAATATTTACACCTGCCATTATTTTTTTTTTCTAATCTTAAACCAGCATCTGAATCAGGCTTCAAAAATTATGTTTTTAAAAACATATTAAGTAGAACAATGTTCAAATAACCAAACATGAACCTAGAGCCCAGCTAACCACAAAAGCCAAATCAGGACTGTCACTTCTGTTTGCCTGTACCACTTTTTTCTGCTAATCATGAAAGTGCTCAAATTTTGTGATTAGATTTTTTTGGAAACTTTTCCTTTATTCAACAGACTATCATTCATCCACACTGCTAGCAGATCAGCCGACCACGCAGGCCATATCAGAACTGACAATGTGTCGTGGAAGAAGATAACTAAAATTTATGACAATTTTCGAATCCAAAGGATAACGCTGCATGAGCTAAAATACCAACCACCAAATGCCGTCTCAAAAATCTCTGAATTTTTTCTGTGAGAAAAAGTAGAGACTGACTCTTGAGTTTAACGGACAGCATTCAGCCTTAGACAACAAATACTGCAGTTAGAACTGTTGTCTGAATAATAAAAACAAAACACTGAGACTTAAGGAGAGAAGAAAAAAAAAACTTTGTAAAGTTTTCAGTAAACCGTTTGAATACTTTCTTCTGTTTTTAAGGGTACCAAGAGGCAGTTTTGATCTACTTTCAGATTGAGCCAACTTTTAAAAATAGAAAAAGCACCAAGTTTTTTTTGTTTTTTTGGTTTTGTTTGAAAAATAGGCCGCCAATTGACGTTATACATTTATTCCTTTGCACTTGCAATGCAGAAGTAAAGAAAAAAAACCCTCAGAAATGCAGAGTAGCATCGGACAAATGAATTTGACATTTTTGACTGTCAAACCATTACTGGTGTCGTGAGTCTATCTATAGGCAGAAGGGAACGCGTGGAGAATGGAATAATAGGAGTCAGGGTCATAAAAATAAAACACCTGATTTGTACCTTCACATAAAACTCTATTTTTCATCATTACTTTTTGTCCTTTGCTCGTTTCTTTCTTTGTTCCACTTTTATGTGTTAATATAAAAGATAGAAAGAAGAGCTAGGTGGGCGGAGGGAGGGAGGAAAGATGAGGATGAGGGGAGGGGGGAGGGAGGAGAGGGGGAGAGGGAGGGAGGAGAGAGAGAGAGAGAGAGAGAGAGAGAGAGAGAGAGAGAGAGAGAGAGAGAGAGAGAGAGAGAGAGAATGAGGAGGGAGAGAGAGAAGAATGAGGGAGAGAGAGAAGAGATGAGAGGAGGGAGAGGAGGGAGAGGGAGGAGAGAGAGAGAGAGAGAGGAGAGAGAGAGAGAGAGAGAGAGAGAGAGAGAGAGAGAGAGAGAGAGAGAGAGAGAGAGAGAGAGAGAGAGAAGAGAGAGTTCCCTCCACTGATATGAAGCTTAGAATTACCCAATCAATCAATTAGGATGCCGACACCAACAACAGAGGCCATATGAAGGCTGTCACCAGGTCAAAAAGGAACGTGTGGTCTGGATATTATTAAAAGAGAACCAAACAGAATGAAAGCATAAACCAGAAGTAAAAAACATTTTAAACTCCATACACATTCACAAGAGCCACATGAGGGATGTCATGGAGTTGACTATAAAAATTAAAAAAAAAAACACCTGTAAAAACTAATGTGAATGAAAAAAGGTAATTGATATCAAGATCTACAGTATCTCAGCATTTGCTTAAATAGATCAAACATGCAAAGAACGTTGTACAAGAACAGCCACAAAGGATTGTTAAGGCAAATGAAGGCAACATAGATCCGGTTAATATAACTTTTTCATAAACTTTGAAGTGGAAGAACCAATTTTCACCACATTAAAAAAAAAAAAAAAAAAAGAATTTACTTCGTAGTGTTCAAAATTAGAAGAAAAAATAAACAACAAAGTTTTCAATACCAAAGTACAATATACAAGTATCCCAGTAACACAAGAAAACTCTCTTTTCCCCTTCCCCACAATTTTCAGACGGTCAGCTTACAATTCTTTTCCAGCCAGTCCCCGGCGAGATTTCCACACCAAAAAGGAGAGGGGGTATATTTATTAAAAAATGTAACCTCCAAATATAGATCATAATATGTTGTCTATGAATAATTTTCATTTTATATTGTTCCTCGGCTACAAGCTCCAGGTTCACTGATAGTGGGACGTTGCATATGCGACCGGTTTTGTCTACCACTAAGCTAACTGCGTTCAGATTTCGTGAATATTTCAATAAGAGATTACACCACTAGAAGCAAAAATTCCTATTCTATACACAGCTTCCAACACAAAGCACTCTCCAGTCTTGCAGAGTTTTCAAATAAATTCCCCGTTCATTTGCAGACCGGGACAACGCACAAGAAACCGAGATCTGTTCCTTATTTCGCCACTGCCAGCGGCTCATCAATAATGGAGTCCTCGCTTTTGTCCCTCGGGAAGAGCAGACAACAGGAAGTGGCCCAAGTGACGTCCCTTAGGGGGAGAGGCAATGCTACTGACAGTAAGGAGTTTGAAGGAATAGCTTGCTGGCAAACTTCGTTGTGTTGAGCTTGCCTTTGTAGTTGTGGTAGAGGGGGGAGGGGAGGGAGGGAGGAGAGGGGGGAGAGGGAGGAGAGAGAGAGAGAGAGAGAGAGAGAGAGAGAGAGAGAGAGAGAGAGAGAGAGAGAGAGAGAGAGAGAGAGAGAGAGAGGAGAGGTGAGTGTGGTGTGTGTGTGTGTGTGTGTGTGTGTGTGTGTGTGTGTGTGTGTGTGTGTGTGTGTGTGAAAATTTATCGAAACGCTCTCTCGATGAAAAGCAGAATGAAAAAAGCAGTGATTGCTTATTTGTTATCTGTATAAGAATAAATAAATAAATACGCGAATTAGTTGTTTTTTTCGACTGTCTTGCGATCGAAAGAAATACTTTTTCCTTAACTTTAAATTATTAATTATTACAATTGTACATAACACAGAATGTTCTTTGATGTCACAAGTTGCCGTTGTGAAGGTTTCTCAATTGAGTAGTCCCCTTTGTGGGGGGGGGGGGTTCGCCCCATACATTCTCTTGCATCCCACAGTAATCTTGAGCAAGCATATACATTGATCAAGGTAAAAATCTGTTTGTTTAAAGGAGGGAATAGTCATACAATTGTTTCCTATTCAAATTCGTTTTTATATGAAAATTCTCCTCCTCCCCCAGTAGTTTTGAAGACGAGTAGGGAACTGGTTAAAAAAAAAAAAGAAAGAAAGAAAAGAGTTCGAGGTCCCCCGTTGCCAGGATAGTTTTGCTGCCCTGTTTACACAGATGAACAAAATCAACTCTGTTGTCTGGGGGTCGTTATGAAGGAAAACAATGAGTTGTACGGAGAGAAGAAGAGAGAGAGGAGAGAGGAGAGGGGAGAGAGAGAGAGAGAGAGAAGAGGAGAGAGAGAGAGGAGGTAGGACATCGTTCCAGATTAGGGCAGACAAGCTATAAGACCACGTAACCTGTTTACATACTAACTGGCCAAATTGAACTCGTGGCTACCTAGAAGAAAGTGACACTGACAAATGCGTCTAGTCTGCTATCACGTTTCCTTCTGAACAGGCAAGGATAATACACGTGTACACTTCATGAAACAGTACGCGTACATGTGATTTATTAATGACACTGTGGTTATGGGCCCAGCGGTATGTGTACACAGACCATGGAAACAACAAGGCTCAACAAGTCTGGTTGGTTGTGTACAATGCGAGATTTGTTAACAGACTGTACCCCCGCCCCCCACCAAAAAAAAAATCGAAATCTGAGGCGAAAATGAAGTCATATCACCTTGTTTCGAAGATGTGTAGAGATGGTAAAATTACAATTGTTTGAGTGATTTTGTCTTCCTGGCAAAGGTATCCAGAGCAGAGAGAGAATCAGCACTGGTCAGGAGACTTTTCTTTCAAGACTGCGCAAGAGCACAACGTTCAAAGTATAACGTGAGCTTTCTGAAGACAAAGAGTCACAATTTGTGGATTATGAGATGGCAGGACAAAACAAGACATGAACCTAACCCTTGTCCAACTTGGATCCATCAGTGAAAACTTTGTCAAAAACGGACAAGACTGTGTTCCAAGAAAGAGATTAGTAAAACCTCTTGTGACCAACGGATTAGACGGAAGAGTTCCTAAAAGACACCGTATAGACCAATGAACTGGTGGCATCCTTCTTGTGAACTGTTAGATCAAACCAAACAACCAGCATTGCTAGCGCTCACATAGGGTTCTCAGGGCTGATTGAAAGATTTGAAAACTATAGATCATTTAAAACTTTTTTTTTTCAATAGAAAAAGCTACATGAACTCAATAGACACATATTGTCCTTGAGTTGTTATTACACAAGCTAGGTTAAATGTTTTACCACTTAATAACACTATTCACAGATATAGCGCTAATGAAAAAAAAAAACATAAGTTGTCCGTAAACCAAAATTACAAAATGCAGTCCATTTTTGTTTGAATGCTCAATGTACTCCGATTTAAGGGATACGTTTTTAACTGAATGTATTAATGTACCAGTATCTGAGCTACTCAAACATCAAATGGAGAACACAGTCATGATCTATCCAGATACATTATCCAATCCATCAACAGGAGGAAGAAATTGTTGCGTCATAATGTGACCTGACTGATGCGTGTGTTAATAAGATATGCCTTTACGAATACTGTTTTTATCAACCAGAATTGAAATATTACATATTGACTTGCACCGATTTTGATGTGTACTATTAACAATATTCATGCAGTCCAATATACACAACTGTCTATCAAGTTTAGAGTCCAAGACATGATCATTGCAATCAGGATTTACAAGAATCGGTTGCGGTTTGTTTGGGTTTGGTTTCTTTTATGTTCCATATTTCTCAAACCAGTGTAATGATTCTCCTCCTTACCTCAAAGTCCGTGTTTTGTGGCCTAAGACCAATGTGCACATTAAACGGTTTAGAGCTCTCTCTCTCTCTCTCTCTCTCTCTCTCTCTCTCTCTCTCTCTCTCTCTCTCTCTCTCTCTCTCTCTCTCTCTCTCTGTATTTTTAAGTTAGCAGAGGACTGCCTGCTGAGTTTCCCGGGTCTCCCAAAGCAATATTCAGTCGTGTTTACAAAACAAGTCGGATTTTAAACACATATCAAACCCAATGGTCGGATTTTACATCACCGGCAGTCGGGGTTTTATTGATTTATTTCTTTGTTCATTTATTTGGCCACCCAGGCTGCAGCTTACGTCACATCCCCAAACGTCAGGTTTTGCGGCCCCATTCCGTCATTAAGCCTTTAAGACGCGTTTCAAAGCAGATATTAACCCATGGAAAGTCGACAAAAGATTTCAAGTTCCTTTTTACAATTAGGGATACTGTTTTGCTGAAGATACAGCAACCCTGCTACATGCAGGGAATGCATCGGTGGATATAGACTAGATCAATCAATCTTCTCTAATGTAGGTTCTAGGATAGGCTGTACTTTCCTCTAGTAGAAGGATGGGCTGTTTGTTGGTGGTGTTATTTCTGGCTGCTGAATAAGCAGTTGGTTTAGTACTGAACAGTGTGTTAACTCAGAACAGAATTTCTGACAAATAATGATGGGAGCAATATTTAGATTTCTGTTGTGGAAAGCCGATTCGTTGTCACCATGTTGGGAGTAAGTGTTTGTTGGTCTTGAAGTTTACGTGGATTAATACTCTGACATGACCGTGCAATAGTTGACAGCACTGCGAAACAGACACAACGCATACCCAAACATAAGGGAACATTGAATGTTGCGAAACTAGCTATCCGCTTGATAAATATCTGCCCACACGCGCGAAAACATTCTTTTACGAGTTATTCCCCATCAATTGTAAAGTACACACATGAAAATATAAACAATGCCATGCGTGCGCATGCACGCAACACACACCACTGACTGTAGTTACCCACCCCCATCCCCATGTTCACATTTTTACACACGCATTTCCAGGAATACATCATCCCACACAGAAAACATAATACTCCCACAGAAAGTAATACATACATGCAGATCTCTCTCCACCCCCTCCTCCGAGGTGCACGTGCGCCTCCATCCCCCTCCCACCTCACACACATACACACAGACTGACTCACACACACACACACACACACACACACACACACACACACACACACACTACAGACAACACACACGACCGACATACATATGAGAGAGGAAAGGGGGAGGAGAAGAGAGAGAGGAGAGAGAGAGAGAGAGAGAGAGAGAGAGAGAGAGAGAGAGAGAGAGAGAGAGAGAGAGAGAGAGAGTAAACAAGATGGCAGTAGTGGTTTACTGGACAACTGTGCAAACAGAACACAGGCCAAGATTTGCTTTTGTTGGTGTGTGGATCAGATAAGGAGAGCCGAGCTTTTGGTCTGGAAGTGGGGCTGCATGGAATGAAGTCATTCACAAGGTGCCTCGACAACTTGTTTATTTACAACTCACAGCTGTTGGCTTGACACGCGCTGCTGCTGTACATCTTTAACTGTTCCACTAATCTCCTCCATTTATTACAGCCATTGTATGTCAAAAGCTTAGGTCTCTAAAAAACACTTTCTGTATCCATTCCGGAAAGTTTTCTGTATAATTTTTTTTTCTGCCTACAGCTTATAAACTCGCATGACTTTAAAATGTCAGCTTTTTGTTGCTTACATTTTTCCCCTTTTCTTTGGCTGGATGATTTGTGGGTGGCAAAACACCATCGGTTCGAAACTTGCCCGTCTGTAACACTCATGACGTTAAAGGAAAAAAAGTGTGTGTGTGTGTGTGTGTGTGTGTGTGTGTGTGTGTGTGTGTGTGTGTGTGTGTGTGTGTGTGTGTGTGTGTCGGGGAGGGGGGGGGGGAGTACTGACAGATTTTCTTTATGAAATAGTGTTGGTCTCTGAAACCATACAGTTGAAATGTAGGTTTGCTAGGTCTATATGCAATTTGCTTTACATATTTTTGTTTTCTCTAAGTAATTTGGGCACTTTATGTTGTACATATCTATCTATCTATCTATCTATCTAAATATTATATATATATGCATATATATATATATATATATATGTATTATGTATATATATATATATATATATATATATATATATATATATATATATATATATAATATATAATTAACACCTTTACGGAGAATGTGAAATAGCTGAAATTTCGAAATCATTATGAAGATTTATTGTGCATCATTTAATTACAAAAAATTAGTCCAATAGATTTGCAACATTCCGGGAATCAAAATAAAAGCTCTTTCTTGCAGGTAATGTTTATCAATAAATGTATTACCTTCTTATAACTGAATTGATATTTCTCTTATCATACAACATGTTACAACAATTTGGTTCATACCATAAAAATACGTGCACATGTGTGCGAATGTGTCCTTGGTGTGTGTGTGTGTGTGTGTGTGTGTGTGTGTGTGTGTGTGGGGGTGTGTGTGTGTGTGTGTGTGTACTGTTTTTATCTATAGCTTGCAACCCACTTGAATTTCTCTCTCTGGGATAAGAAAGTGACTGAATTGAACAATCAATCATACAATTTCTAAGTTAAAAAAATGCCTCCATAGACTATACAAGCATCTGAAATCTAAACGTTATCTCCCAACATGGTGCGTATTTTAAAGACTATCATTATTGAACACAAAAACAAGTCTATCTTACTAAACATGTACAGTGAATATCATCGTTATTTCTACTGTATCTTCTTTTACTTGGTGACGTATGCTCGCTGTATGGGCGACATGTGAGAAATACTGGCTAATTTTTCTTATTGGGTAGGAGAGATGTGTGTACACCTGATCTCTGTGTGTTACAACTGTAATTGGTTGTGCTGATGACCTGTAGTTTTTGACAGCCGCACAGTGGGAGGTTTTCTAAAAACACAAAAAAGGAAGAAGAAAAAAGGTCCAATCAGCAAACGTGATGTGAGCAAGAATTTATGAGTCCATCAGCTGATGAACGTTCCCTACCAGGGCTGAAATAGTAATGAAGATTTTTGCTTTTTGACTGTGGAGTACATTGCTGGTCATAAATTCATATGAAGCAACTCATTACCCAATCCAATCTTTTTTTGGTATGCATATCAGATCATGTATTACAACGGTTGAAATTCTTTCTTGGAAACAGACAGCAATATGTGTGTATCAATATTTCCAAATCCTGTACATTACCAGTCAAATAATAATGGTGTCCCCCAAGGCTCAATACTAGGCCCACTTCTATTTTGTATATATGTCAATGACCTTCCACTCCATATCAAAGAGCCATGTCAGCTTTTTTGTGATGATACAACAATACATACTAGCCACACCATATAGATAGAATATCAGATTCATTTTTTTAAAAGTATCGACTCTCTTGAGAAAACCCAATCCAATCTTGTTGATAATAGCCCCGCCGACCACAGAGGCCATATCAGGGCTGTAACTTCGTCAAATTGTAAATCTCAGATTAAAAATAAAAAAAGCAACTATATACAGATTAAAACAGGGTGTAAAACCAACTCTACTGCCGTTCCTTATATCAACGCCCTGGTCAACCATAGGGGTAAAAACCAAGGACGGTCATCGCGTTGCGAAAGAAGCCACATCAACCTCACATAAAATGAGATAAAACCAAACCAGACAACCAACAGTAAGTGTTCTATCAAAGATTGTGTGTGTGTGGTGTGTGTGTGTGTGTGTGTGTGTGTGTGTGTGTGTGTGTGTGTTGGTGTGTGTGGTGTGTGTGTGCGCGCGCGCGCGCGCGCGCGTGTGAGCATGCATGCATGCGCATGCGTTATTTCTTGTTTTGTAATTCCATGATAGCCGGTTTCATAGCACGCACACACACTGTTTTGGTCTATTCTCAACAAACAACAAGAAAACAAAACCAACAAAAGACTACGATATTCATGTGAACTGTTTTCTTTTTCCTTCCCTTTTCGTCCATCTTAGCTCTCAAGTCTAGTGTTTTCATCACATAACACGGAAAACCAGCAAAATTCTGATTGATGCATTATTTTGTTAACACCAGGGTTAACGTATCAGAGAGAGAGAGAGAGAGAGAGAGGAGAGAGAGAGAGAGAGAGAGAGAGAGAGAGAGAGAGAGAGAGCAGGGAAGGGGAAGGAACTCTGTCCGCACATGAAACCCAAAACTAACCAAATTTTCCCTGAACAAACCAAGTGTGTGACCCTCATGGAATTAAATTTCCAAAGCCACAGGAAAAATAGCCCCTTTCCCCAACAGCTACAGATTAAACTTGACACTCTCGTGCTTGTTCCCGTCTTCGGCCAATCAGCGAGTGACACGTCAGACTGGAAGCAGTGTTCATAATTGATGATGACTGATTACGCACTTTCCTTGCAAAGTGACAAAATGGCTGTTCAAGTTTTCCTTCGAACTTGGCAACAAATCGCAGGAGACGCAAGTTATTTCTTCTACCCCGGCTTCTGCACTTCTCAAAGAAAAAAAATAAGTGTTTTTCATACAAAACAAGAAAATGGAACATTCACAGTGTACATACACCTTGTATGTCCTCAAGGGTTCACACTGAATCGGGTATGTCTTATCCAATCCAATTGTACTGTTCATAGTTCCGTTGACCACACAGGTCATTATAGGAACCGTATCTAGTTGAAGTTTAAATCTCTGATTCCAATCTTGTTGTTTAGAGCACAACCGAGGGTGCCAATCCAATCCAATCCAGTCTAGTTGTTTATAGTCCGCCGACCACACAGGACCACACAGGCCATATCGGGGCTGTCACCTCGTCACATTTTAAAACTGCCGACTGTGCAACTATGTTCAGATAAAACAAGACTAAAACCAACTCTTCTGTTGTTCCTCATATCAAAGTTACTCACAATCATAAGAGTTAACCACACACGGCCACTGTGTTGTAAGAAGACCACACACAGAGGAGACATAGGATAAAACAAAACCAGTCCTAAAAAAAAAGCCCCCAAACCCACCCTGTTCTCTGTTATGAATTATAACATTGTTCTTAACTCATATCAGACGGAATATGCCTGTTACGACTACCTTTGAGTCCTGTGTTTTCGATATTTTGTCAAAGACCAAAGTGAGGCTGTGTAACGGTCAACATGATTAGTGTTCCTATGGAGATACAGACGTAACAGGTTGCTGTGCCCTATCCCTAGAAGGATGGGAAATTGATTGACTTGGTTTGGTGCTGGTTAGCGAGTTAGTTTAGTGATGCGGGTTTTTTTGTTTTCATCAGAACTGATTCTCTGACAACTGAAATGATATTTAAAGCCACAGTTTTCATTTCTGTTGTAGGTGAGCTCACTCTGGTCACCATCTTGAGTAAGCATTGGTTGTTGTTGTTGTTTTTTTCAATACAGAAAATGGCAAATTACGTCACATAAGAAAACGTCATAGTATGGTGTTTCTGTGCCCAATCCGCCTATCTCTTTTGATCTGTCTTTGGTTCTTATACACTTTGGGAAGGCAATGTCAGACACTGAGGTGAAAAATGGCAAAGAGAATGACGTTTTTGACTTAAGGTTATGGCAGCTACATCAAGGTATGTAGCACTTGGCAAGAATGCATCTGACATAGGCCCTACCTGCACCGCTTAAAGCACTTGAATAACCTTCTGTTCCTTCTAAAGCGACAATATTTAGGTAAAACATTTCCCAAGCGGTCAGTCAAGTACTTTAGATAACAGGTAGGAACTGCATATATCCAAGAAATGCTATGAGAAGTTGGTTGCCATGGTAACAAAAATAGCGAAGGAAACTATAGCGTTAACCTGGAAGAACTAGTTGACAGTGTTGGTATTCATTAATTTTTGTCCACGGTGTCTAAGGTACTAGAAATAATCTTGTTTACATGCAGGTATCACCTACATGTGTCCTGCATTGTTTTGATGTCTGAAAATAAAAGGGAGATGGTGCGTTTCTGCAAACGTATGCTGAACATCTTTAAGAATGGTGATCCCAAGAGGCTAGATGAAAGCATGGCATGTGATTAAGACACTGGATGTGCATGTATGAGCCTCCCACAAAGTCCCAAAACAAATTGCTCCACGCCAGCTGTCTCGAAAGAAGATGTATACAATCTTCCCCAACACAAAGCAAACCTCGCTGCAGAAGCCTTGCAAGCAAGGACAGAGGGTAACAGTCAAGTTCTACACATTCAATTTGTCTGTAAACGCGTTTAAAGGTCATTCAAAAGTGGTCTCAGTTTACTGGAAAGTGCCCTATGTTAGTCCACTCCAATCCAATCATGCTGCTTATAGCCCTGTCGACAACATAGGCCATATCGGGGCTGTCACCTCATCATATTTTAAAACTCGTATTAAAAGTATGCGACTGTGTACAGTTTAAAACGGGGTATAAAACCAACTCGACTATCCTTGCTTGTATCGACGCCCCGGTCAACCATAGGGTCAGCCCAGGACTGCCAAGGTGAAGAAGGCCTCTGGCGAGGGCCTAAAACACGCTCCTGTGCGCCCTGTTGGCGCATAGAAAATGCCAGCTCCCGTCCGGGGGTCCAAACTGCCGACTCCCGGATTCAAAGAAAAACCAACCCCTCCCCCAAAACCAGTTGAGGGCTGGAGAACGGTCCCCTCCGGGGCCTGTAGAGGCGCCGAGGTAGTGGTGGTGGCGGCGGGGGAGCAAAAGTCGCCCTCCAAGAAAAAGGTGGTCAAGTATTTCTCAGACAGGCCGAAGAAAGCCGAGAAAGACTTTCTGCTCGAAAGTTGGTTCTCCATGCTTTCTGGGGATACGTCGGAGATGGAGTGACAAGAGCAGAGATGCCGCGTTTTATGACTAACATTTTACAGTGGAACGCTCGCGGTCTGGCGTCCAACAGGGAGGAGCTGCAGCTTCTCTGCCGAGACCAGAGACCGGCCATGGTGGTACTCCAGGAGACGCAGTTAAGGGAAGAAAGGGGTTTTAATTTGTCTGGCTATAGCTGCGTTCATGAAATGGCCAGGCCCACCGAGCGTGGAAGCTCCTATGTTAGTCATGCAAACCGAAACACCAAGACAAATCTGATGACAAATCTGATGACGACAAGGTAAGGTTGAGGGCAGAAAGAAAACAAACAGATCTCCAACATCCAACATCACTGAGACCAATGTAGTGGGAGGTCTACAGAAGATCATAGAACCCTGCAAAGACAAAGAGAGATTACCAGCCCCGATGGCATTGCGTGAAGCTCTTACCGACAATAGCAGCAATGGAGAGAGTTAAGTCCAATGGTACATAACCGTACAGGATTCTTCAGGAATATGCAATGCATTTCCTGCATCGCTACAATTTGAGCTTTAGAGTCTTTTGCATTTCCAGCGATTTTTGTGAATACCTAAAGAGAGGCTGTGGCGCGGAATAGTCACGTTGTGAACATTGCTAGGGAGAAGAGGACGTGGCAGGTCGCTGAACCTTCCTACTAGAAAGATGGCCCGTTAGAGCTGTGAATGTAGGCTGCTGGATAAGCAGCACAACAGTATGGAGTAAAGACTCAGCCCAGCTGAACCATCACATGTACGTGCATCTGAAGAATCCAATCCAATCCAATTGTTTATAGCCCTGCCGACCACAGAGGTCATTTCGGGGCTGTCGCTTCATAAAATTGTAAATGTCTGATTAAAATTGAGCAACTATACACAGATTAAAACGGGGTATAAAACGAACTCTCCCGTTGTTTCTTGAATCAACACCTTGAAGAATCCAGTATGTCCAATGGTTATGTAGCTATGTTTCTCAAGGAACTCCCTGCATTCACACTCTTCCATTCAACAGCCTACCTCTTGCCTTGCTTATGTGACTACTGAGAGTGTTACATCTTCCCTCACATATCCTCATCCCTGCTGTTTGAAGACAATTTGTCAGACAGCGTATCTAAATCTGCTGTGAATAACACATGTTCCTTATCCAATTTACCACAAAGGCCACCCTGGCTGTGACCACAGACCACCACGGCCGTGACCACAAAGACCACAATGACTGTGACCATCAAAGCTCATTGATAAGGCCTCGGCTACATAACAGTGACATTTAAATAAAAGTTGACAGAGACAGGCCTAGTGACAAAACAACTGACTGGCCAAGGTATCACATTCCCATGGCAAACATGTACCCTATGCTTGAAAATGTGGAAGAGTTAAATAACAATGAAACTAAAAAATGTGCCAAGTGAATAAAAACGGCCGTGTTTTCCGGTAACCAATCCTCACAAGTATTACCCAAGCCATCCATTCTACATGCTTTGAACCAATTGTCCATTCCTGAAAGAACAGCAATCCTCCTCCAGCAAGATTCCATTGTTAACCCATGAAGACTGTCTCCTCGCAATGAGTTTATGTTCAAAGTTTTGTGTTCCAGGAATGCCTGTAAACGGCCTGTTCACATGGCTTCTTTCCATCCAAAGGGAGGAAGACCCCTACACTCACTCAGGAAATAGTCAATTTAAATCAGTTGAACAATATAAATGACCCAAGAAAAGTCCTGCTTTTGCATTCCTTTAAGTATCCCTTTCTTCCAATCTTTCCCGCTGTCTCACTCTATGCTTTCTGTCCTACAAACCATCACTTGTTCACAGCGGAAAAACGAGAAAAAAAAAGAAAGAAAAAAAGGAAAAAAAAGGAAAAACCAAACGAAAAAATCACAATCCTCCAACAAATTTCAGATTAGCGTTTCCACCGCTATCATAAATGTTTCCATGATACTGTTTTAAAATCAATTAATATCGTTCTCCCTCACCATTTTTGCCAGAGAGAGAGAGAGAGAGAGAGAGAGAGAGAGGAAGAGAGAGAGAGGAGAGGAGAGAGAGAGAGAGAGAGAGAGAGAGAGAGAGAGAGAGAGAGAGAGAGAGAGAGAGAGAGAGAGAGTTCAGACTTGCATCCTTATTTCCCTTGAATGCAATTGTTTCTTAGATTTAGGAAAGAAAAACTGTTAGTAGCGGCTTTGAAAAGCCAAAATATTTGCACATTTCATTGATATAATTGTTGAAAATCTTATTTTTGCATGGTTTATTTGAACAACAGTGACAGGCCTTTATTCCCTTTGAATACTATTTTTCCCTGTTGCACCATACCAGGTTATAGTGCCTTGATCTCTACGTCATAAGAATATGACGTCTTTTGGACATATGACAGTAGACTCTGTTGTCGTAGCTTACAAATCTGAATGAAGAGAACTGAATGTGCAGCAGATTATCATAGATCTATGTGTTTTGCATGGCTGTTTAAATATAGATCTCTCCTACCATAAACATCTTTGATTAATGATATGTACATCAATAGAAACCTTGGATGACATTCTTCTTTCCTCTGTCATAAGTATTTTGTTACGTTAGATGTTTAATGTTTTATTGTCTAAAATTATAGCGTGAACCTATTAAAAGTGCATGCAGTCAGCTGCTTTAATAATATTTAGCTTGTAGACAGATGATTGTTGTGCAACATGCAATGATGCACCTTTATGCTTGTACTTTCTCGGTTTTAAACGATGTGTAATATGTTTAATTTTGTTGCGCGGCCGAAAAGATAATCACCATTGAAGCTACATGAGTAAACACAATTTTTCCTCCATCTTGGCTCAAATCTGCCGATTTGGTTGCAGCTTCATGGTGCTTTCTTTGCAGTCCGTGCAGTATCTATATATAGGGGATGGTGACGTGACGGAGGTCAGTCGCTTCCGGTCATCCCTGCACAGCCAAATAAAGAGTGACCAGCCAGCTGCTGCCTTCCCCCAGTCTTCTGTTGCCCAGTTGCTATGAATTGTTGCTTGAGATTTGTAGTTCCACTCTTTCCCTAACCTGTCTTATTCTTTACCTCTCGGTACCATCACAAAAATGACCTTCAGTATAGGTAGATGACCCCCACGTCCTTTAAAAAAAAAAAGAAAAAAAAAGCTCGTTTATGTA
>CM060350.1:8430960-8438460 GCA_030674155.1 Stramonita haemastoma
CAAGGTCGGAACATGTATGCTGCGGAAGCTGCTTTTAAAAGTTTTAATTCTTTGTGAAGCTTTTTTTTTTTTTTAAAGTGTGTGTGTGTGTGTGTGTTGTGTGTGTGTGTGTGTGTGTGTGTGTGTGTGTGTGTGTGTTGGGGCACGCGCGCGTGCGTGCGTGCGTGCGTGCGTGCGTGCGTGCGTATGCGCGATTCAGAGAGAGAGATTTGAATGGAATAAGCACTTGTGCTTTTTTACATCCAATCCCCGTATGTATGCAGTTTTCTAAAGGTCATCTGTACCCACCAGCACACAATGGCCTACTCCTACGAAAAGTGGAACAGGATTTAACGTGTGCGCAAGATGTTCTGCGTGCGTTCGCACGAAAAGAGAGAGAGAGGGAGGGAGGGGAGGGAGGGAGGGAGGAGAGAGAGAGAGGAGAGAGAGGAGAGAGAGAGAGAGAGAGAGAGAGAGGAGAGAGAGAGGAGAGAGAGAGAGAGAGAGAGAGACAGAGACAGAGAGAGAGAGAGAGAGAGAGAGAGAGACAGACAGGACAGACAGACAGACAGAGCCAAAGGTGCATGTCAATATTTTGATGCAGGAATGACGAAGTTAGTTTTACCTTAATGAACTGATCTCTGGGTGCTTTTTTTTTTTTTCGTGTGTGTTGGTTTGTTTCTTTTGCTGTTGTATGGGTGTTTTTTTCTGTTTGTTGTTGGTTTTTTGTTGTTGGTTTTTTGTTTTGTTTTGTGTGTGTGGGTTTTTGTTTTAGTTTTTTGTTTTTGTTTTTGTTTTTTGTTTGTTTGTTTGTTTGTTTGTGTTTGTTTTTTCTTTTTTTTTTTTGGGGGGGGGGGGGGTGGTCACATTACACTGCTATCTCTAGAGATTCACCACTTCCCCTAACTGTGTAGACTGACATTTAAAAAAAAAAAAATTGTACATCGAGGATAATGGAATAAGCACTCGTGTGCTGTTTTACATCCGGTTCCCGTGTGTATGCAAATTTGTAAATGTCATCTGCTCCCACCGGCACACAATGGCCTACTCTTACGAACAGCGGAACACGATTTCACCTGTGCGCAAGATGTTCTGCGTGCGTTCGCACACGAGTGTTTATAGTCTCATCCGAAGGACATTGGTATTGGCAGTGGGATTGTCCTAGTCTGCTGGATGATGGGAGAGAAGTAGGCCACAGTGTGCTGGTGGGAATGAATGACAACGTTTACGAAACTGCATACACAGAGAAACTGGGTATTAAAAAAGAAAAAAAAAGGCACAGAAATGGTTATTCCATTCTCCTCAAAATATAAGGATAATAATAGTACTGACTTGGGGAACATCGACCAGTCTACACTAGTACTGACTTGGGCAACATGGACCAGTCTACACTAGTACTGACTTGGGCAACATGGACCAGTCTAAAAGAGTACTGACTTGGGCAACATGGGCCAGTCTAAAAGAGTACTGACTTGGGCAACATGGACCAGTCTAAAATAGTACTGACTTGGGCAACATGGACCAGTCTAAAATAGTACTGACCTGGGCAACATGGACCAGTCTATCTGTCTGCCTGCTAGTCTTCGGGGAAAACAGCCCCCCCCCCCCCCTCCCCTAATACCATTATCACCATTGCCATCACCCTCACCTGTCTGGGTTGTCTTGCTTTCCAAGACAGCCTGTAACCTAAATGCAAGAACAGCCACGAGAGAGGAGGCTGCTGAAGAGGACACACGGAGTGGTGGCGGTGGGGGATGAAACATGGGGGGAGAGAGAGAGGGGAGGGGAGAGAGGGAGGGAGGGAGGGAGGGAGGGAGGGAGAGAGAGAGAGAGAGAGAGAGAGAGAGAGAGAGAGAGAGAGAGAGAGAACAACATTGAAAATGCTTTCCCCCCCCCCCCCCCCCAAATTTCTTGGCTAAGCTCTAGCTCCGAGCTCAGTGAGACTCTTTTTTGAATGTGACCACTTATAACACAACATTAAGGTAGCCGTACTTCAACTTCAGTGATGCTGTCTAAACACGACACCTGTGTGTATTTAAAAAAAAAAGAAGATGTTATCCATTCCTACCGGCACAAAGTGGCCCTTTCCTTCAAAAAGGCGGAGTGGTTTTTTACTTGTGCGCAAGATGCTTTGCATGCGTTTTCACACAGGGCCTTGGTCTATAGTCTCATCCAAAGGACTTTTGCGAAAGTGGAGTTGGTGCCAAGGGAAAAGTTTATAAAAACGGACTATCCGTGGTGGCTTGATTCCAGGCTGTCAGATCGCGAGCACAACCCTCTAACCACTAAATTACCTTTGCCCCCAAAATGATGAAAACAGACCTTTAACCTTTACGCAAAAGCAGAGGACATTTTTTTGTGTGGTGACACTGTTCACAGCAGAAAAATAGATAAATAAAGAAAGGGCAATGATACAGCGATACAAAACTTATTATTCATACAAAGGTGTTTCATGTCCCTGAAATGCCTTGGTGTGACAAGGACAGGACATTCGGATATGGGTTATTTATTCAAGTCTAGGCCATTGCACTTGATGAAGGGGAATAATAACATACTTAAGACATTACCACAGCATTTTGCAACAGTAGTAGAAACAGACCATTCTTTCCTCATGCCAGCAGTTATCACAAACAGTAGCAACACAGGCAGTAGCTTGCAAAACTTTTAATACTCTGAGAAAACATACTGCTAAGATTCTTACATTTTTTTCATGGGTACTTACAAAAAAGTAAACGTCTAAACTGATTTGCATACTTGTAAAATTTAGCAGGTATGTACACGTCTAAACTGATTTGCATACTTGTAAAATTTAGCAGGTATGTACACACTCCGTCAGATCTCTTACAGATTCATCCTGAGAAATATTCTCTCAGATCTCTGAATACGGAACAACACAAAACATAGCGCTTTGCCTTGTTTGCTTTACAAGATTTAGCGCTATACAAATTCCAAATTATATCATTATTATTATTATTATCACTATTACTATTATCGTTATTATTAAAACAAAATGGAAGTCATCTCCCATTCAGTGTTAGCACAATGGAAAAGGTAAAATTAATATCACGGTGACATCTACCAAGAATAATGCTTAGCAATTTCAATAATACCAGGTCTTGATCTTATCATCACAATTCTTAAATGTCTAAGTTAAGCATTAAGTATGGTTTGACATATGATGAGAGAGAGAGAGAGAGAGAGAGAGAGAGAGAGAAGGAGAGAGGAGAGAGAGAGAGAGAGAGAGAGAGAGAGAGAGAGGGGGGGGGGGGGGGGTTACAGACCGACAACAGGAGCATGTCAATATTCAACGTTAGGATGACGAAGTTAATGAATTGATTCATGTTTCTCGTCACGTGACATTCCTCCCTCTCTCTCTCTTCCCCCCCCCCCCCCCCCTCTACCAAACCAAACTTCCCCGAACTGCATAGGCTGACGTCGGTATTGGTCTTGGGATTGTCCTAGTCTGCTGGATGATGAAGAATTGACGTTGGGGGGGAGGGTAGGGGAGAAAGAGGTATCAGTCTGTCTGTCTCCTAGTCTCCAAGAAAACAGCCCCCCCCCCCCCCCTCACCCCCCTACCACCACCATGATCATTATCACCACTGCCATCACCACCCTTACCTGTCTGGGTTGACTTGCTCTACAAGACAGCCTGTAACCTAAATGCAAGAACAGCTACGAGAGAGAGGAGGCTGCTGAAAGGGAACACAGGAGGGAGGGAAAGATGAAACAGGAAGATTGAAAATAACTCTCTTGTGTGTGTGTGTGTGTGTGTGTGTGTGTGTGTGTGTGTGTGTGTGTGTGTGTGTGTGTGTGTGAGAGAGAGAGAGAGAGAGAGAGAGAGAGTGTGTGTGTGTGTGTGTGTGTGTGTGTGTGTGTGTGTGTGTGTGTGTGTGTGTGTGTGTGTGTGTGACCGTGAGAGAGACAGAGAGAGACAGACAAGAGAGATAGAGAGAGACAGAGAGAGACAGAGACAGACAGACAGAGAGCACGACAGTATTGAACTGTGGGATGACATCTTTTTGTCTTCCTGTCCTGCACTTTAGTTGGTTTTCATTTTAGGTGAGGGGGGGGGGGGGGGGGGTTGTTCTGCGGGTCACTAATGGCAAGATTTTGTATATGTAACCATTTACACCCCATTAACGTAGCAGCATTCTGACTTCAAGGTTCGCCCGTACTTTTTTTTTGGGGGGGGTTCCTCAGCTAGAGCGCCGAGGTTTACCAATAGTCAGATATTGTGTATGCGACCGTTTTTGCCCCACAAGAAGGTAACCGAATTTCCACTTCGGGTATGTTTGATGGGTATGTTCGTGTTTCTGTAATCGACCGAAGGCTGACATGAGATACGGTTATCTTCAATATGCACCTATGAAATTTTGCATGTGTATATACTGGAAGGGCATTAAGGCATTGACAGGTCTGCACTTGAAGTTGACCTGGGAGATCGTAAAAATCCCCACCCTTCTTCGTTCACCAGACACTGCCGGCAAGATTTTAAACCTACAGAAGTCAGGGACCCCTGATACTGAAGTCCAACGGTATTAGCCACTCGGCCATAGCATCCATCGTCCTGTATTTGGTGTGATTGAAATTTCCTGTCGTGTTACGTTTCTCTCTCTCTCTCCCCCATCTGCAGTCTTACACGTTACACACCTTTTTCTTACTGAGCCGCACAGATTGACGACAATTTTGGTCTGGGATTTTTATTTATTTATTTTTGTTTTAATCTAACAGGCAGATTTAGGACTAGGGACGGGTTTATCTGACCGCCAGCCTACAGAGGAGAAAAAAAGAAGAAAAGAAAAAAAAAAAACCACCACTCTGATCGTTATACCACCATCGTCATATTCCTCATCATTGTCTGTCTGGGTTGTTTCGCTCTTTCCCAGACTGCCTTCGACCTTTATGCCAAAAAAAATAACGAGAACAGATTTGGTGTAAAAGGGACCACAGGGAAAGGTTTAGAAAAATACAATTAAAAGGAGTAAGAGGGGAGGGGGTGCGTGACTCACTCTGGGGTTTTAACTGTCAGGCCTTTCGGGGAGGGAGAGGGAGAGGAGAGGAGAGAGAGGAGAGAGAGAGAGAGAGAGAGAGAGAGAGAGAGAGAGAGAGAGAGAGAGAGAGAGAGAGAGAGATTTGATTTGATTTGATTTATTCTTTTATATCGAGGATAACGGAAATAAGCACTCTTGTGCTTTTTTTACATCCAGTCCCCGCGTGTATGCAGTTTTGTAAATCTTGTCATCTGTTCCCACCGGCACACGATGGCCTACTCTTACGAAAAGCGGAACAGGATTTAACGTGTGCGCAAGATGTTCTGCGTGCGTTCGCACACGGGGCCTAGGCGTAAAGTCTCATCCGAAGGACTTTTGGGGAGAGTGGAATCAGCACTGATGTTAACCCCAGGAGAAAAATCTCAACCGGAATCGAACCCAGGTCGTCAAATTGCCAGCGCAATATTCTGACCACTAGGCTATCCGAGTGTGAGAGAGAGAGAGAGAGAGAGAGAGAGAGAGAGAGAGAGAGAGAGGAGAGAGAGAGAGAGAGGAGGAGGAGAGGGAGAGAGGAGAGAGAGGGGGGGGGGGGGGGGGGGGGATGAGAGAGCGAGCGAGGCGTTGTAATCTGTATTTCTAAGAGTACTAGATAAATATTATTTGTGCTTGCATGCCTGCCTACATGACGGTGGTGGGCGGGAAAGCGCTGATTTCTGTTGTTGTAAACACCTAAAGGGACAAGGCAGAGAATATTAAATCAATATTCACCCCAAATTCGCCCCATGATGACAAAAATAACCACCTCTCAACAGATCCCGCAATAATCACGTCTAAACACACCCACAGAAACCCTCGCCCCAAAGCAGTATAACAAACATGACACCAAAATAGAAGGTTCAAAATAACAGCTTAGATAGCTCATTGCCCCGTGCCGCAAACACCAATAGAACACGTTCTCAAGAGATGTCATCTGGAAATAGTCGTCGAACTTTAAAACAGCGGCGACTGTTGCCAATACAACATGTTTAAACCAGAAAATAAAAGCTCCTAGCTAAATGAAAAGAAAAAAACAAAAAAGGTAAAGTAAGTACCGCCGCACACTCGAATAGAAACAAAGGCATTATGTGTCCATAAACGGGGTGGGGTTTTTGTGTTGTTTGTGCGTGTCTTTTTGCTTATTTTATTTACTTTTTTTTTTTTTTTTGGGGGGGGGGGGGGGGGGGGGGGGGGATGACAACAAAATTCCAGTGAGTAATGTTTTGACTTGACTCATAACTTTCTGAAATCTTGGGCACTGCACTGTCTTTGCCCTTCAGGGATGATTAAAAGTGTTTTTGACGACTTGACTTGTATTTTTCACACAGTCCCTCCCGGGCAAGTTCAACTGGAGCCCACTCATTTCCCAGTAGCAGGATGCATGCTGGGTATGTTTGAGTCCCCCCTCCTGTCGGCAATAGCTGACACAATGGGGCTTTGGTTCTTGATAGCTTATTTTTTGGTCTTGTTTCGGGGGTTGTTCGGGATTTTTTTCTTACACAAAAGGTAGATGTAGTTTAAACGAGGGTACAAGATGCTCTGCATGTGCACATTCACAGGACTTTTGCTCTACAGTCTCATCTGAAGGGCTTCCAGGGGAGTGGAGTCAGTAACAACGTCAGTTCTAAGGGAACCATCCCCTTGAGCAGATATTGCAGCTAGAACTCCAACCCGCGTTCTTGCGTTATTGTCAGTTCGAACGGGGGGTGGGGGGAGGATGAGACAGCAAAGTCTCGCCTGCGCACGCTCGCAGAACACCTTGAACACCCCTGAAAACCTACTCCGCCTGTCGAATGAGTAGACTATTGCATGCCGGTAGGAACGGATGACAATTAAAACTTAACAAACATAACATGCACACGGGTGTCGTCTTTAGACATCATCCCCGATGTCGGAATCTATGGGCAGAACTGGTCGCAGGCGCATAATCTCACCACTTGTGAAATGCTCAGTCGAGAAACGAAATATAAAATAATTTTTTTTTAAAAAGAAAAAGAAAAAAAAGAAAAAAAAAAAAGTCAGATGTAGAGTATATTGCTCTTATCACCGCACTAGGCTATTTCGACCATCTGCTGCAGTTCTACAGAAGTGAAATAAAAAAAACCCTTTCTAGCCAGAGCAGAAAGACAGACGAGGTAGGATAAACAACAAGCGGAGATTGAAGCAGCGTGACCAGCTCTTTAAATAGCGCGTCTTAAACGGTATTCTAAAGTTTCGATCCCTGTTTGGAAACAATACATCACTAAAAAGGCTGAAGTATATCCGTTAGGTAACTTTGCACCCATCGCAAATGGAGTAGAAATCGAGGAAAGATTGAATGGACTCAAAGAGATTTTTTTTTTTTTTAAATAAGGGAGAAAAGAATAGTCAAGATAAGACAAGCCAAGGAAGGACGAGAGGAAGAAATGGACAAAGACAGGAAAGAAGGAAGGAAAAAGAAAAGACAGAAGGGGACTTGGTTTGGTTACAGTGATGCAGGAGCGAAGAGAAA
>CM060350.1:8443460-8448460 GCA_030674155.1 Stramonita haemastoma
TAACATCGTGACCTAGCATCTTTACAGTCGTTACAATACTTCATGAATACCTAATACATAGCGGATCGGTGCTCTAAAGGTAATGCAGCTGCTCAGAAAGTGAAAAGTCTGGGTTCGAAGTGTGCGGTGGTTTGATCCCTGTTTGGGACCGAAACTTTTCCTCCATCCACTACACCATGAGTGGTGGTCTGGGTGCTAGTCTTTTGGATCAGACGATAAACCAAAGTCCTGTGTGTTATATTTAGTGCACGCAAAAAGAACCCACGGCAACAAGAGAGTTCCATGGTAAAATTATGCAGGAAAAAAAGCAATTTTGATGGAGAAACAAAAACAGTTGCAGACAGGAAAAAAGAAGAAAAAAATATGGGTGGCACTGCTCTAGTGGCGACGCACTCTCCCCGGAGAGGGGAGCCCGATTTTCGCGTAGAGAGATCTGCCATGACAAAGTGATATACACTACAATAATCAATACAATCTCTTATTCGAAGAAACCCACATTTACATTTCAAAGATTTACACACAGCAAATGTAAATGAAAACTTTGTGTATGACCATAACTTTAGAATCCATCAATGACGATAACTTTAGCATTCATCAATGACGATAACTTTTAGCATTCAACAATCCAATCTTTAATCATGACGTTGAGAGCTCTGGCGACCAGAAAGATCTCATCAGGGTTCTTGAGACCTCGATATAACTATTTGACAAGCTGCGCGATTTTGTTACATGACCAACCCACTTTGGTTTACTCTTCTTGACTTTTGAAATCTATATTACTACACTATAGCATTAAAACAAAAGCACCAGGTATACTACAGCCTAGCAAGCGATAAAATGTGATGAACAGAAGCATAGGCAAAACCTTGAAGACGATACTGCATTAAATATGACAATCCGTGAGCAACAGTCTCCGTCTGACAGACATCCTACGTCGCGCTTTTAAATGAAGCTATCAGATTCACATGTACATCTCAAGAAGAGCATAGTAGGTCTTCGCCACGTAATGAACGCTTATGACAACAAGCTACTAATTAGACACAGTGAATACGATGGACACTTAGTCTAGCCCCTTTCTTGGGTCAATTCTGTACATCCCAAAATAACCTTTTACTGGCATACAGCAGGGGTACTTACCGGGTTCGTGTCCTTTTTGTCAGCTTACAAACCAAGTTTCTGGCATTTTTCTAAAATTGCTGTAGTATATAAAACTCCATAAGCTGTGTAACGGGTTTTGTTTTGTTTTGTTGGGGGGGGGGGGGGGGGGGGGGGGGGGAGTTGTTAACGAAGTTATCTGTCGTGTGTTTCTATGAATGACTGCGAGCTCTGTAGAACACTACAAAATAGTATTATAGCTAAACAAGACTACTTACAGCTAATAATCTCTCTCTCTCTCTCTCTCTCTCTCTCTCTCTCTCTCTCTCTCTCTCTCTCTTCTCACTCACACACACTCTGTCTCTGTCTCTCTCTCTCTAACAATTCTATGTCCAAAGATAGCCTTTGACGGGGGGGAGGGGATACACGTGACTTTTCGAGATTACAAAAATGAAGTGTAAATCACATGAAGCATTCAATGTTTTGAAAAGAAAGATTCTAAGTATGGAAATTACTGTGGATTCTGGCGTAACTCAGTTACTTACCGGATTGGGAGGAGAGAAAAAAGCACCGCACGCGCACGACACACACACACACACACACACACACACACAACACACACACACACAAAAACCCAAACAAACCACACGCACACATACACACAAATAAAACACACAAAAATATATCACAAAATGCTTTGCGTGGCTGATTCCAAATTTACCATACAATCATATTCTAAAATCAAAATATGTCACGGCCAAATGGCGACAACAGAACAGGACAGTGTTCTCGCAGATCTTGAAAAACTCGACCAATCAAGTAGATTGTGTTGTTTTTATTTTACAATGTAGGAGTTTGGTTCGATAATCCAACCCAACCATACTGTTCATAGCCCCACCGACCACATGTCATATTAGGACTGTTACCGCCTTACTATTCAAATCTCAGATTTAAAACTGTGCAACTATGATAATATTCAGATTGCAACTAGAATAAAAACCAACTCTGTTGTTTCCAATACCAACCAAATCGGTCATTGCTTTGTGGGATAACCACACAGCCGACACATAAAATGAGATTTAAAAAAAACAATACCAAAATCCTCAAAACCAACTTTGTAACCAAAACAAAAGCAACTACGACATTCTAACCCATATCAGCCGGAAAACTGTGTGTCTCCCAGCTCAGAAAGTTAGAAATGTTGTCCAGCGGAAAAGCAAAACATTGCGAAACAAGACCTTTAAGCAATTTGCAACAAAATGCCTGTTCCTAATATCCAGCAGGACGTCTCGACAATCAAGAAGAGGCAGATGCTAGATGGTTATTCGCACATCACAAGTCACACACCATGGTGTTCCCTCGCCTTTAAGCAAATGAATGGGCGTAATGGAAGAGTGACCTTTGTGCATCCTAGCGTGCACCTTGTCAGTTTCTGACACAACAAGGGAGGCCTTTCTCCAGATTAAGGCGAATCTGGAAAAAGTTTGTCAGTCTGGGTGATCCGTTTCTCTTGCTAGAATAATTGCATATAACGTTCACTTGTAAATTGTTCAACAAATTGGTAATAGATATGTATTTCAAGTTTGCAAGCAATCCCGCCATGGTAAGAATTGTTGGGGTGTGGTGCTCTTAGTGGAAAAAGTTTTAGGACATTACGAAAAAGAAATCATTACAGACTGCATGTAATAACATAAGGTTCTCAGAAGAATTAAAACACTTATTTCACTTTGAAAAATAATTATGTCGTCTTGAAAGCTTGTTATGTTGCTCCTGAAAAAGTCCCGTTTACGGTAAAGAAAACACCAAAGTAATCTACTGTTATCATAATAGAATAAAAGCTCTTACCAGACATGAGAGAGGAGACAGAGACAGAGAGACAGAGAGACAGAGAGACAGACAGACAGACAGACAGGAGACACAGACAGAGACACACAGAGAAGCATACCTCGTTAGCTTTTTTGGAATCGGCACACCTGCCTTCCGAAGACCGGCTTCGGGCAACAGGCAAACCTCTCTCCCGGCGATTCTTGTCGGAAGTCAGCATGTCCGGGGAAGAGCATTTCCTGCTGGCCACAGACGCGGGCTTCTGAGCTCGCGAAGAAGCGGAGACATCAGAGCCAGAGCGACTCAACCCGGAACGGGAATGACCCAAACCCGAACCGGAATGACGACGACCACCACCTCCTCCTTTTCCTCCTCCAGAATCGGTATCCTCTTTCCGGCACTTGTCTGAAACGGAACACATGTTGGGAGAGGAATACGTTCTGGTACCGGACGCGGTTTTGTGCTGCGTTCGAGGCGACGAGGAGGCGCTGGCTGGTTGGTTCAAAGAGGCGGAGGAATGTGACGGTTGGGCGCCTTCCTGGGTTTGTCAGACGACGCGGATTTGTCAGCCGTGGGGATCTTTCGCGTTGAGGTGCCCACCGATTTCTGGGAGCGGGACGTGGAAGGGGAGCCACACTGCTTTAGGCAGTCTTCTGTTCTCACGTTGGATCTCGATTTCCGTGACATGTTGGGGAACGGGTCTGTCTGTGCCGGTTATGTCTGTAGTCCGGTGTACTTGTCAGGTTAATGTGCACAGACCTCCAAGTTTAAAACTTGATCTCGCAATTCCGGATTCTGGATTGTAGAGACACAGAAACTGCTGCAATCGGTTCTTCATACTTTAGTGATAGACTCTAGATCTAGTCCCTAATCAGAACATTCAAAAGGAGAAAGTGGTTTGGGATTTTTTGTTGAAGGGGGTGGGGGGGGTGGGGGGGTAGGGAGAGCTAGTGACAAAACACCTAGGGTGCATTCCTACATTGCAACAATGGACCGGAGAACTCAAGAAGAAGCAAAAACCCAATCACAGCTGATACTATATCAAGGACGATTATTTATGACAATACTTTTGAACACCAAATGTTGAAATTGAACACAGATTCAAGCTGTTAAAAAAACAAACAAATGAAAACGGGTTATTACCTTGACATCCTTTTCTTCTTGTTTTGTAACTGCTAATTAATATGATAACCTACTTTTTCAAGAAATTGATTCCCGTCATAAAAATATAAAACCAGTATATGGTTAAAAAAACAACAACATAAAATACCCATATAAAGTTACTTTTTAGAGAATTTTAGTGGAAAGTTTCTTTTCACACAAAAATAACAGTAATTCAATGCTACAGCTACCACCACAACATAATAGCAGCAACTGTAGTAGTAGTGGTAGTAGTAGTAGTAGGAGTGGTGGCGGTATGAGCAAGGGTCGTAATGACTAAACTACAACTACTTCTAATGGTAATTTCTTGACACCGCAATGGTAGAGGCAAAATTTTTGGAGAAAAACCGAGTTGAACTCAATAGGTCTAAAGTTTTTTTGTTTTTTTTTAAAGTTCTGTTAAAGTACGTACAGTAATTTCAATTCAAACTTTAATTTAAAAAATAATTTTTAAAAAATTGCAAATGGTAACGTAGTAATACTTTTGGCTTTGAACGCGGCATATACGTCTAAGAAAATGAGTGTCATATCGATTCTCTAAATCAGGCATGGCTTGGGCGTATTACAGTACCTTCCCCAAACTAGTGTAAATGGTACACCAGACTGGTGTCCAATCATCTGGTCATCACAACTAAACACCAACTTTAGCAAGGCAATACATTGTAGACTAAACAAGTAAAAATGACCGGTATTCTTTGCGTTATTTTGATACTCTGTTCCCTGGTACGTGTCTCTGTTGTCGATTTGTATGCTTGCTGTTTGCATATGGCTACCAGTCCCCCCCCCCCCCCCCCCCTTTTTTTTTTTTAATAGTGATTTCTATTTTTCTCTTTTTCGATGTCGTTATCAATAATTCTTTGATTGTTTTTGTACGTGCCATTTGCATTGATTCGCTTTTTGGAGTGAACAGTCACACACAA
>CM060350.1:8453460-8505960 GCA_030674155.1 Stramonita haemastoma
TCCATCACCAGTGATATGCAAGAAGTCAGAAAATGAAATTCCAAAAAATACCTGACACTTCTCAACGGTAGTTAAGAAAACAAAAAGGGGAAAAACCCAACAACAACAACAACAACAACAAAAAGCACGGAAGTCGTCAACAAAATCCCGGAATAAATCCCTCACTTCAACGAAGACAACACTGGCGAATTATGGTAAAGAGTTAAAAAGATATCGTCACGGTAGTAACTCTCGCAGAGCAGTTTGTTTATATTGCACTGAACACCCACTTTTCAGGAAACTCGAGGACGCTTCACTCAAGACATCTATCCCACAGCCTCCAAGGCAAGCGGTGACTGACTTGGAGTTGACTTGCTGCACTAGGCAAAGCATCGCAGCACACGCTGTGCCGTGTGCGTCAGCTCTCTCTCTCTCTCTCTCTCTCTCTCTCTCTCTCTCTCTCTCCTCTCTCTCTCCCTCTCTCTCTCCTCTCTCTCTCCCCCCCCCCCCCCCTCTCCTCTCTCTCGCTCATTTTTTTTCCAGACTCAGCAAACTAAACGTAGCAGACAATGATGGAGGCTGGTGGGTGTCATATTATGTGGGTGAGACAAAACTTGGATGGTTATGATTAACGCACTGAGAATGCTTTTTGGCTGTGATGCCACAATTAGCTAAGATGACAGCAGCAATAACACACACTTTCTCATCAAACTCTCTCTCTTCTCTCTCTCTCTCTCTCTCTCTCTCTCTCTCTCTTCTCTCTCTCTCTCTCTCTCTCTCTCTCTCTCTCATCACACACACACACACACACACACACACACACACACACAACACACACACACACACACAGCTTGCTGCAAAATGCTTGTTGGAAGCATTTCACAAAGAAGATCAGCGATTCTGGCTATCGGCTTTATGATGGCAGTACAAGTAATAAGATAAATTTTCAAAATATCTTAACTTCTGACAAAGTCTGTGGTTGGTACAATCGCAGAAATGTGTTATCCCTCATGTACAGATTTAAACTAAATGCCTTCAAGACGAAATACTCAAAGGATGTAAACTGTATTTGTGGAGATAAGATAACGAATAGTCATGAATATTCTTCTTTGTGGACATCTAAAACCACTTTTACCTGTTGTGCCTGATCTATCACTGGACCAGTTGTTGTCTGAACCATCGCGATTGTTGGACATTGTGTTAGCGTTAATAAGAAGTCCGATAATTCAGTATTTATAGTTTGTTAAAGTTAGTTTTATATTTTAACTTTGTTATCTGGCATTGGTTTCAGCTATTGTTCACGTTTTTTTTCCTAATCTAATCTAATCTAATCCAATGATGGTCCTTATAGCCCCGCCGACCACATAGGCCATATCAGGGCTATCACCTCGTCACATTTTAAAACTCGTATTAAAAGTGTGCGACTATGTACAGTTTAAAACTAAAATCACTTAATGTCAATAGACAAACTGAAGAACACACACACACACACACACACACACACACACACACACACACACACACACACACACACACACACACATTCCAGCCTCAGACGCGTACCTTCATGCCAACTTTTCCAACTCATTCTCGTCTGACAGAACTTCCAGGGCCATGGTGGTTTGGAAATTACTATTAATGAGACATTATTGGGTATGTCAACACCAAGAAACACAAAGGCCTTCATTCCTTCTTTTCTGTAAACTCTAACAACTCCTGCCCTCTGCTTTGAATTTCTGAGACAAAATAACGTTCTACTTGAAGTCGTGTTTAATCAATTAGTCAGCTGGACTTTTTTTTTAGAATTCCACATTCGCATACTTCTTTAGTACTCCTGCTAACTTTGTTTCCTCCAGCTTTTTTCCCATTTGACATTTATATATATATGTTTTTTGTTTTTGTTTTTTTAATTGTTTTTCCACTGGTTAAATCGTTTAGTTACTTATAGCTTTGAAGAATATTCTGTATTATCTTGATAGTGTTTAAAAGGCGTTTTTTTAACACTTACTCGGGAGCAATATTGACGTTAAAGAACATTAAGAAAATTATTAACCCTCTAGCGCCGAAGCCTACAGATATGATAAACCCAATTAGAGGCCCCCTGGTGCTCACTTAAGTGGACACTGACCCTTCCTTCCCAGATAACCATCTCTAGACAGGCAAGAAGTCCAGCTGTGCAATAGACCCAGTCCTCAGCATGGCATCGTTTATTCTGTACACTTCACTTTCTAAGGTGACTGCAAGGAGGAAGCAACCACCTTACGATCCCCTGAGTTTGAGCCTCAGGTATACACACATGTGAGTACTCATCTACTATTATTTTGCTTTAATAAAATCACTAGTATATATAGAATGACAGCATTAATTATTTCATATGATGCATAATAATATTAGTCAATACAGGGCACTAAATTTGGTTTATCATATTTGATAAGAATGGCTTTTGTGGAATCTTCAGGGAAAGATAACTCTTCCAAAATTTATCAGATATGATAAAAACGGTCTTAGTGGTTGCAAAAGCTCTTTTTTAAAAAAAACTGTATTAGCTGCTTTTGATGATTGTTTTGAAGAAATATTTTGATATCAAACTTAATTTATAATGTTTCTACATCATTTTTTCCAATGTTTTGGAAAATATTATTGTTTTCTGCTGTGATTGGTGTGTGTGTGTGTGTGTGTGTGTGTGTGTGTGTTTGTTGTGTGTGTGTGTGTGTGTGTGTGTGTGTGTGTGTGTGTGTGTGTGTGTGTGAATAAATGCTTGTTATTAATTCTGGATGTGAGTAGTATATGAAGAAAAGTAACTTAATTCTGCATGTTATTGTCTATTTTCAGCATGGCAGCACAAATTCCTGTCACCAAAATTTTCCGGTTGGTGACTGGTGGTGACAGTGATTTTAATCTTTCTGGGAGCAGTGGAAATGAGTGGATGCCAGCAGATGATGATACTGAAGAAGGAAAGGATGATGAAATGCTCATCAGAGGCCAAACAAAAGTGGTGAAGAAAGAAAAGCAGTGTCGGGTGCACAAGCAGCAAGATACACCATCAACAAGTGAAAGTATGAGTGACATGGAGGATGACACCCTCTGGCAAGTCTTCAACAAGCAACACTAGCAGAAGATGACAGTCCTTTAGCCCAGCTTCTAGCCAGAGACAGTGTGGGTGACAATACAGAGGATAAGATTCTGCTGGCTGAGCTCCTTGGTCAACACCTTGTTGATGTCATACCAGATGAAGTGAAGAAACCTGCTTCAGTGTTGACCATGACTCCCAGCGGGATGGATGTGCCATTTGACCCCCCAAGTGACAAGAAAACACTTGACTAGAAGTAAACACTATAGAGAAGTCATTTGTATATAGTCATTTCAATAAATCCACAATAAACTGTTGTTTCAGATACAATTTATCATATATGATAAAATCAGTCTATGTACCCTCAAAAGCCGCTCTTATCATATATGATAAATTTTCTAACTTCACCATTTTTTCATTTTTTTTAAAACTGACTACAGGAATGTGCTAGTTTGGTGTATTCAACATTAATTTTTCACAGGAAATAATTTTCATTAGCCTAGAAGTACATTCAGGCGCTAGAGGGTTAATGGTTAATAATAAGTCGAAAGACAGAAGCTTTCGGCTATTGCAATGGAACTGTAGATCTATAGCCACTAACATTGACTACTTAAAACTTTATCTGACGTCAAACGAGTGTGACGTTTTAATCCTCCAGTCTCTCAATGTAAGTCCTGACAAACTACCGAAATTAACAATTGTTTACTATCCACCTGTATATACATGTAATACAGCAAGCCAGAAGGTCTATAAAACAAACAAAAAACAACACTGAAAGACACACAAAAAACCCGCGTGTTTGTAGCTTTGTGGCTGTTTTAATGAAACTTTAACTCATCTGAGGGCAAGATGAAAAAAATGTTGTGTTGACTTTCTTTTACTCTCAAATCAGGATAAGTTTGTATTGATGTATGACGGGAAATGCTCGACACTCTACAGAATTTTAAAATTGTGTCTGGTGGAAAATCACGTAACAGGGTCATTAAAAGAGCCCGCTGTGAAATACTTATGAAGCCAATACTTATGCCTTAGACATCTCGACAGTGGAAAAAGACACCTTCGGTGGCTATTCAAATATAACAAGTCACACATCAAGGGTTCCCCCACAATGTAACAATGGTTTGTGTGCAATGTGGAGAGCATTTTCTTCCACTTTTCACACAAAAAGTGAGAATTAATGAGCTAAGCTGTGCAACTGTTTACAAAATAAACCTCAGCATCAAAAGTAAACACGTAGTCGCTTCTCGTACCAGTACCCCAGCCTCGGCTTAACCCAAGAGCAAACAAAAACTGGACACTTAATCGTTCAAAGGCGGGCGGCCACCACTATCGTTGCAGACAAACATCAACGGCAATCGTAAAATAAACAAAAACTTATCCTCCAATCCAATGATATTGCTTAGAGCCCCGCCGACCGCACAGGCCATATCGCGGCTGTCACCTCGTCACATTTTAAAACTCGTATTAACTTATTCTCAAACGATCTGCGTTAAAATGTGTCTGTATGAAGTCTTTACTGACCAATATTAGCATGGCTAATAATCGTATAATCACATATCACCAACGGACTTATATCCAACTAAGCATATGAGAGTAATATAATGAGAAGTGTATAGACTCCTAAAGACAGTACATCTTCCAGTCAGTTATTTGCGCAGAATTTTGGACATATTTTTTCTCCTCTGGTTTACAAAGAGTAAATATGAAAATCTTACAGATTGTTTTGGTGTCTCAGTCCTGTCGTCAGTCTGCAATTAATCAATCAATCAAATGCCGACAGCCCCGCTGATAGTATCAGACAGTTACCTCTTAAAAAATCAACCTCATATCAAGTTAAGTGCATAGCTGTAAACCAGCAACCATATCAAGCTGTTCCTTTATTATTTTATTTAAAAGGTAATAAAATATTAAAGCATTTGTCACACTGTGTGACTGGTAACTCAAAAACACCAAGATTACAGCTAACAATTCGTTTGTTCGTTATAATTTTATCAACATTCTCGCCAACCACAACAGCCTTACCAGGACGGCTGCCAGGTAATTAAAGAACCACAGTACAGGCAATAAAAAATGAAAAACCAGTTACGTTGCACCTAATATATCGCAGCATTTAATCTAACACATAAAAGAAGATCTGATACCCACTACATCAGACAAACGTTGCACGTTATCTCTGGAATTATAAAATACGAATTAACCACAAAACAGTCATGGTACCCAGCCACATAACGAACGACTCTCCAACCAATCTTATCCTGGGTAGGAAAAAGAGAAACAAACCCTTACGTTTAATGGCGTGCCATGAAAATTCCAAAACCACCAAAAAAAATTGGGGGGCTAGTAAACCACGGCTAGTCATGCTACTATATAATCACACACTTGTAAGAGGAGTGTTTGCGCACATGTGCGTATTTCAGTGTATGCGAAAGTTTATGTCCATGAACGTGCGCGTAGATGCGCGCGCGCGCGCGCGCGTGTGTGTATGTGTGTGTGTGTGTGTGTGTGTGTGTGTGTGTATGTGTGTGTGCGTGCGTGCGTGCGTGCGTGCGTGCGTGCGTGTGCGTGCGTGTGCGTGCAGGTGTGTGTACACTGTGTGCTTGTAAGGGATACTTTGTATATAATCTACGTATGTGAGAGCGCATTATGAAGTGTGTGTGTGTGTGTGTGTGTGTGTGTGTGTGTGTGTGTGTGTGTGTGTGTGTGTGTGGTGTGTGTGTGTGTACACTGTGTACTTGTGAAGGGTATTTTGCATAAAACCTACGTATGTGGGAATGCATTATGAATGCGTTCGTGTGTGTGTGTGTGTGTGTGTGTGTGTGTGTGTGTGTGTGCGCGCGCCCGCGTGTGTGTGTGTGTGTGTGCGTGCGGACGCGTGTGTGTGTACATTTTCAAGCGTATGTGTATGCCAGTTAACGTATGTGCACGATTATAATGCAAGAAATACTAAGGGCGCTAAATTCTCTTTATACGAAATACTATTGGAGTAAGGGGTTGCTTCCCCTGATTTCTCTCTCTCTCTCTCTCTCTCTCTCTCTCTCTCTCTGAATTTGAAGCAGCATGACTAGCCCTACAAGAGAGAGAGAGAGAGAGAGAGAAGAGAGAGAGAGAGAGGAGAGAGAGAGAGAGAGAGAGAGAGAGAGAGAGAGAGAGGAGAGAGAGATTGTACCAAAGGTAAAGGCTTCTTTCCACCAGCCATCCTGTAAAAAAAAAAAAATGGGGGTGGGTGGGGGGAGAACAAGCACAGCAAGTAAAGCTAACAATGATTGAATTCACTTAATCATCTGTACAATCAACTTCTCACAATGCCAGTCAATAAATGAATCGATTGATTACCCCCCCCCCCCCCCCCTTCCTTTTTTTCCAAACATAATCGACAGGCTACATGGAACTTACCTACTCAACTGACCAATCTCTTTGAAGGCCTGGGGTTCAGATTCCACCGCTGCCACCATGTGGTATGCTGTGAAGCTTGTTGAGGATCTTGCTCAGGTATGTGAAGAACTGGAGGCGTTTTAACTGTCTGAACTAACTTTACTTTTGCTTTACCCACATGGCATGGAACACAAGGGTGCGCACGCGCGCGCGCGCGCGCACACAACACCACACACACACACACACACAACACACACACACACACACACACACACACATACTGGCGGCTCACGTAAAAGATAGGTGACAATGAAAGGGTCAAAAGCACACTACACACGCACACACTGTGCTGTCAGGCAGGGAAAATTACAGAGCATGCATATCTATAACAAGTTACAACTATCAGACAAGACATTACCATATACTTTCGATAAAAAAAAAAAGAAATTTAAATCGCAGATGCGCTTTTCATGCAAGCAGACTATTTCTGACATGGCTCAGATTGGTTTTCGATAAGGTTCACAATCTTCACAGGGTGATCCGACTTTTTGTAAATCCTGCTTGGTTCACTGGAATATTTTCTTTTTCCACAATTATGTAGTGTGTGGTTTTACACCGTCTTTTTTTCTAGCTTTTGTTTTCATCATGTGAAGCTGACATTAGCCTAAAGCTACCTATTGTATATCTCAGTTTTTCTTGTTTTAGATTTGGCACTATAACAAACGTCTTCCAGATATTAGAGGGAGTTTCACCAAACCAACACTTTTGGTAAAATAAATTAGTTCCTTCCACTCGGGTGAATTGCTCAGCAACTGACAGGAAATAATGTGAATTCAACCGCCCTGTTATTAGTGGATATCTCAAGCCTCTTTAAACTCCAATCCAATCCAATCATGTTGTTTATAGCCCGCCGACCACACAGGCCATATCAGGGCTGTCACCTCGTCACATTTTTAAACTCATAATCATATTAAATCTGTGCAACTACATACAGATTAAAACGGGGTATAAAACGAACTTCACTGACCTTGCTTGTATCGACGCCCTGGTAAGGGTCCTATGACAGAATGGCCATTGTTGATATGTTCTGCAATAACCTGCCGGGTTTCAGTATTGCCTTTTTTTAACCACACTATCCGACAGCCCTTGCATGTAAATAAGCTCTCTTGCTAGTCCTTAATGGGGTATCTCCCTAAAGAAATGGTGCATGTGCATGCAGGTTTCCTGCAAGAGTTCTGGTGCCTCTGTTTATGGGATGAATGGCATCTCTCATAAACCTGCTGCTTCCGACATTCAGGCTCTCGTAAAACCAAACAGAGACGGGAAGATCAGCAATCAAATAAGCAAATAAGCATTCGACAGTTCTATCCTTACCTTTAGAGCTGCCTTGTTTACAGAGGATGCTTCGCTTACTTTTGCTTTTGGATGTTTGTTTTAAATCAATTTAACCACAGCTATCATGTCTCTCAACGCATCTTTTGGATTGGTCCAATCCAATATTGTTGACAGCCCTGCCGACCAGAGGCCATATCGGGGTTGTCATCTTGTAAAACTGACGGAGGCCAAAAACTTGCTCCCTGTGCGTCCTTTTGGCGTACAGGAAACACCAGCTTTCCTCTGGGGTCAAGACTGCCGAACCCTTGAATAAAGGAAAAACAGGGGGGAGGGGTCGCAATACAGTCAAAAACAGTTTCCAATTTGTGAATCCACGAGATTGAAAAACCACTCAAAGGCAACAAAATGCTTGTCAGGCTATTCATTTTTGTCAATGCCGAAGTCCTTGGGAAAAAAAAAAAAAACCTCGACAAAACCAAAAATCAAGCATACCTGGAAGTGAATCAAACTTTTAAAAATCATTCTCACTGACAGGTATCAAGATAACGTCATCAGCTACACACAGGTGTAGCTTTTGGTGCAAGCTACAGTTTTTGACTTTCCTTTGGGACTGGAGTATGAAAAGGGCGCGAGTGCTTGAATAGATGCAGACGACATTTTCTGCACAGGTTGCTGTCGTGCAAACTGATAAACTTATTGCTGTGTCAGTCTGCATTGATACAGAGCATGGCCTTATTTGCTTGGAAACTTCCGTCTCCAGGTCTTCACGAACCTTTCCACCGTTTGCTCCAAACTGAGACTTCATTTGTACAAAATTGTCATTATTTTCCCCCCATAGAAGTATTGATAATATTGAGTTTTAAAATGTCACAAATCTCTCATATTTTTGGGGTATCTGTGGTCACCCAGGTCGATGATTCTCTAGCCGATCCTATGCCATGTGCCACCAACACTCGGGTCTGGTCTACCACAGCCTTTTCAAGGTGCGTTACTTTTTCGATAAGTAGCAGGATAGTGGCCTTCAGATCGGAAAAAAAGGGGTCTGGTTTTGCTGACAAACTTGATCACAGTGTACGTATGTGACGTCATCAGCATGGCAACTTCAAGGAGTTCCTGAAATGGATCTGGTCAAATAACTACACCTCACTTTGAGGGGTTAGTTGGAGAAGCTCAAAAGCTTTTGCCATTAATTATAATTATAAACGCGAAATTCACGATCGTTGTTTGTCAAGAAAACTATCTAAAAACACTAGTTCTTTACAAGGTGTTTTTCAATGCATCTTTAATCTTTAGTTCTATGAAAGAATTTTTTACCAGGGGTTACGATCTTTGCAGTAGTGAACTTTAGAAGCGAGTAGGGGTAAGCGTTCCGGTTTTTCGTCGCCATTTTTAGGCCATTTTTGCCAGAAATTTCTCTCTCATAAACATAATTGTCTGTTCTGGGTCTTGTTTCTGCTCGCACTGTTTCCTTGATATATGTGAAATGTATTAAGTGAGGATAAATGATTCAAACGTTGTTGTTTTTTTTAGTGTAATGGAAAATTTTAGAGGGTGACCCCAGTGACCTCAACAGTGGAGAAATATTCTGTGCCTGATATTCTCTAAGTATGACGTTTTAAGTTGAAATGTAACAAAGTTTTACAATGACCTATAATTAAAATTGATGTCACACCATCACGTCATAGCAATTAAAACAAAAACCTGTGGAAGGCAAAATCTAAACTATTGGGGAACACATATATGCTGGTTGTTCTACTTTCGCTTTGTGTGATATTTAAATAATATGAAAGTGAACATGAATCGTTTTCAACAACATCACCACCCCTCCTCACTGGCAGCCTACTGGTGTTTTGTAAAAAACATGTACAACGACCATCTTAATAACGTCATTGAGAAACTTAAAGAGAAATGCAAGACAAAGGCAAGCAAGTACCAGTCCCACAGAAAGTTAAATTTCATTGTGTCTTGATCATGGCGTTCTACCCAAGGGAATGATAGCCAGGTTTGAAACTGATGCCTTACCAAAAGTTGATTTCCTCCATTACGAGGTAAAGGCAACCTTGTTTTCAGCTAGTCTTGAAATAGTTTAAGTTTGTAAAAACACCTACGACTGTGATGCTAGAAATAATTCCATTCTGTACGATGTTTACCAATTGTACAGTTATCAAGAAGATGAAGCTGTAGGCCAACTTCAACCTGTTTCACACTACGTCACGGCAACTGGCTGCCAAAAAGAAGAAAAAGCTGGGCAAACTTCTAGACGACACTGGCACCAACATCAAACACAGCAATGCTGAAAACGAGAAAAAGAACCGCAGATCTAAACGAAAGAAAGCACACAGCAGCACCACTAACAATTCCGCGAGGAGAAAAGCCTAGCAGCTGGAGACAAAAAGAAGTCATCACCATATCCTCAATCACGCTGTCTGAAGACCAGGCACAGGTTCTGTCTCTGGGACCCAAGTTCTGCCCTACTCCACTTTCACAGAGACCCAAGTTCCGCCCTACTCCACTTTCACAGAGATCCAAGTTCCGCCCTACTCCACTTTCACAGAGACCCAAGTTCCGCCCTACTCCACTTTCACAGAGACCCAAGTTCTGCCCTACTCCACTTTCACAGAGACCCAAGTTCTGCCCTACTCCACTTTCACAGAGACCCAAGTTCCGCCCTACTCCACTTTCACAGAGACCCAAGTTCCGCCCTACTCCACTTTCACAGAGACCCAAGTTCCGCCCTACTCCACTTTCACAGAGATCCAAGTTCTGTCCTACTCCACTTTCCTGTGATCAGCTGCAGTTACAAGACGTGGCAGAGGCTTGCCGACGACTTCATCCCAAGGAAACTTTAGACTCAGAAGATGAACCACTCCTCTCTCCTCATTTCTACAAAAACCCTTTTTACTCGCCTTCAAGTGGAAGAGATTTGTCTCTTGGCCCGTATAGTAATACCATCCAAACTAACCAATAACTTTTGTCAACAGAAAGATTAGAAAAATAATGATCATGATCAGTCACTTTTTTCAGGAAGAAACTGAATGTCATCATTGTCTTTCTGCCTTTAAGGCCCGTGCCAAACAAGTACTGGAAGACCTGAGAAGCAGAAAAAGAGGCCCCAACTTCCAGATACAGTGTGATATTTGTGCACCAGCTACAACGTTCACAGTAAAGGCGTCACTGATCGCCCATCTGGAATCACGACATATGGGCAAGTGCCAGTGATTAATCTGAAAAGAATGACAGCATGTACAAGCAGGGCAGGTATATACCTACAGGCATAGTCATGCCCCAAACTTAAAACGGTGCCCCTGGAAAATGCCCCTTGAAAAATGCCCCGTCTGCTTAGTGACAGTACACATGAGATAGAGGATAGAGAGGCAGAGATAAAGACAAAAACATATGAGATAGAGGATAGAGAGGAAGAGATAAAGACAGAAACACATGAGATAGAGAGGCAGAGATAAAGACAGAAACACAGGAGATAGAGGATAGAGAGGCAGAGATAAAGATAGAAACAAGAAGTGGTAGAAAAGGGGACATTTGTACTACAGAATTTCCAGAAGGGGGTGATAATAGTTATGCTGAAAAAGCTCCTGTCACCCATGGGGGAAAGTGTTGGGGTTTTTTTCTGATACAGCACAGTGGATAGTTGACTGGTAATAGATAACCTTTCTACCACAGAAAGAAGAGCCCTTCACGAATTGAAAGATCTGGTGAAGGAAAGAAAAATACGGATCTCCAGGGCTGACATAGGGGGCGCTGTTGCTGTCCAAGATGTCGACAGCTACATCAGGGAGGGCCAGCAGCTACTAAACAACACTGATCACTATGAAAATGTGAAGAAAGACCACACTCCATGCCATACATCACGTATTGCAATAAACACCCCCTGAGGAAGGCGAAAGCCGAAATATTGGGGAACACATGTATGCTGGTTGTTCTACTTTAGGTTTGTGTGTATTATAATATTATAATATATATTATAAAAATTAAACTATTATTATTTAATATTGTGGCGTCTTTGTGTTGCGTTTCGATGTTCACCTGTTGCTGTAGCACTGTTGGAGGGAACCTCTCTGAGGCTGGTGGAATTAAACAAACCCAAACCTTGCAGAACCTAACTGCACAACTTGTTTTCTTCCATTCTCTATGTATGTGTATGTATGTATGTATGTATGTATGTATGTATGTATGTATGTATGTATGTATGTGTATGTATGTATAGTATGTATGTATATATGTATGTATGTGCGTGTGTGGCGCGCGTGCGTGCGTACATATGTAAGAATATAGTCTCTGAAATGGAATTATCTACTTTTTCTTTAGCTATATATCTATAATTCAAAGCACATGTTTTCTTTCCCAAGATTATCAGTCCATATGCATGTGAGAAATTCTGGGGCAGTAACGCGGTGAGTAAACAACCATACACCTACTGTATTAAGCATCATAAAGATCAGAAGTAAATTTTAATTATTTGAAGTATTCTGATTGGATGTGATCATCTCAACGCGCATTTATGCTTTCATAAATGACACTGGTTTGGTGACTGGTGGCAGCAACAGTTCTAGATCCTCGCTCATCAATCAGCATGGATCCCAAGTTTTGGATACTTTTTAGGCTACGGCCATAGTAAACCCGGCAAAATATGCCGCCGTCAATTTTGCCGGCCTGGGTGAAAAATACTGCCCAGCTGAATTACACTGTGGTGTCACTGATAACGGTATTTTTAACCCGTCATTTTGACATTCGAGCGAAACGTCCATTTGCCGGGTTGACGGAAAGGAAATGGGAAGGGAAGAACTGTGTTCCTGATTTTTTTCAATGACTTATCCACCTTGCAACCATGGACGAAGAGAAGTTGATTTTTATATTTAGATTTATTCTTTTATATCGAGGATAATGGAATATGCACTCTTGTGCTTTTTTACATCCAGTCCCCTTGTGCAGTTTTGTAAATATCTGTTCCCACCGGCACACGATGGCCTACTCTTACGAAAAGCGGAACAGTTGATTAGCGCTGTGAGGCTCAGAACCTTTATTTACACTAAAAGTGACAAGAAACGTGCAAGTCGCTCTTCTGGTGGAACTGCTCTGCAGAAGTTAGTAGATTTCTCTGCAGATCAGCTGCACAAGTTCAAGGAGATGATGAAAGATCGAGGTGTCATTCTGAGGTACTGATAAAACCTCTCTGAATGATTGCCAAGTTGGCGCATTAGATGGTGATATTCACCATACATATGTCTCGATGTGTTGATTGAACAGCGAGGAAACGTCGTAAGCTGCTTCTTTTCTTCTTCCACCACCACAGCAACAACAACGACCTGTTCCGTCTTGTCGGAGGCATTTTTACAGTGACGACTCTCATTTACCACGCCCACAATCTCCAATCCAATCCAATAATGGTGCTTTTAGCCCCGCCGACCACATAGGCCATATCAGGGCTATCGCCTCGTCACATTTTAAAACTCGTATTAAAAGTGTGCAACTATGTACAGTTTAAAACGAGGTATAAAACCAACTCAACCGTCCTTGCCTGTATCGACGTCCCGGTCGACCATAAGGGTCAGCCCAGGAGCCCACAATCTCAGCTAACGACAGAATAGTGTAGTCAATCCTTGCATTTCGCAAAGAACTAATTGCAATAGTTTTCAAACTTGGTGCAATGGGTAGATAAAAATACCGTAAACAACACATCTAAAAAGTAGGAAAAAGTAGGTGTCAGAAGATGCCGAAAATCAATAAACAAACACACTAATAAACGATATTTCACACTCTGAGACTGATCGTTTGCTAAAGCTGGCCTGCTTCTGGCGCCGCGCATCCTCCCTTATTTGGCAGTACTCCACCCAGTTTTGACCAAGAAAGACCCGTGGCTGCAAGAGAAAGGACCTTGGTGCCAAAGCTGTAATGCTACTTATTCTTATTTCGTTTAGCATTAATGACTTATCTTTTGAAATTTAACACACACTTAAAGTAACTGCTTAATTGTTTTTTTACCAGATGCATGGTATGTACTGCGCTGATGTGCGTATTTGACCACACAGCATCGAAACAACTGTCCACGTGTGTTGGGCCAGCTCCTACATTATACAGTAATGTAGGAATGTATGTATGGTAAACCACTCTTGTCAAAATCGGCTCTCTGTGTGCATTATTTTGTTTTATTGAAAGTGTGTTTAACTTTAATGAACATGGCCAGAGGTCCTGGCCTGAAGAGAAATAGTCATTGTCTAGAGTTTCAAGCCATGGGCCGGATATATATATATATATATATATATATATATATATATATATATATATTATATGTATATGTATAAAACGTGTGTGTATGCATATATATATTATATATATATATATATATATTATATATATAGTATATATTATTATATATAATATATTGTATATATATATATATGTATATATGTGTTGTGTGTGTGTGTGTGTGTGTGTGTGTGTGTGTGTGTGTGTGTGTGTGTGTTGTGTGTGTAGTGTGTATATAACACCATTATATAGATAAAGAACAGCATGCACACACACAACACACACACACACACACACACATATATATATATATATATATATATATATATATATATATATATATATATATATATATATATATATATATATACATGTTATATATATATATATAAGTATGCTTAATTGTTAATAATATATATATATATATTATATATATATATATATATATATATATATATATATATATATATATATATATATATATATATATATAACAGTATCAAAAGTGTATCTGCAGTCCTTTCTGATGGAAAAGCATGTGTATCAGTGTATGTGTGACAGTGTCACACCATCCCTTTCACTTTCTGTCCTCTTTCTTCCTCTGTATGTGTTTCTTGTCTCCATCTGAGATCGAGAGTGTGCATATGATCTGATTTTAGTGGATCCTATTTACGGCACTGATATATCTTTAGTTCTAATGAACGGGATGCAACTTTTTTCAGTTTAACTTTAACCTTAGGGTGTGTGTGACTTAAAAAAATGTTTTCTTTATCTTTGTTACCTGCTCTACAAAATCACTGATCTAAAGCATTGTTTCGTTGCAATTTTGTTGGGCTTTTCACCCCAGAATTTTACCCAATGGCTGATCACATTTTTGTCCAGATGAAAGGACTGACTTTTTATGTCTGTGTGTGTTATGTGGAGAAAGACTGCTGACTGATAGCCAAGATGCAGTGAAGCAGACTGATAAAGGTGTTGGCAGGTGTGTACAGTGGTCGTAACTTGTTTAATTGTAAAATGCAGGAAAGCATACATAATTGTGCATGCTTATGGGCTGTGAACGCTTAATTTAGCATATGTGCAGTATACTTTCATTGCTTTTTGCTTTCTCTTGCGTTTAATGGTAATTCTATTATCAAATTCGTAATCAGTACGTCGAACGCTTTCCAACGATATGCCACAAGACCATATTACAAACTGTTTAAAAATATGGTAAAATCCAAATTTTATGACGTCATAAAATCTTTCAAAAAAAGTGACCTTCCGACACTTAGATCGCCCTACTTTTTGGATATGGTAATAGTTAGCTACTTTTCTATCCAATCATCGCAAAAGCATTACTATTACAATTATTTCCTTCTCGGCACTTTTTTTGCAAATATTGACTAGACCACATAGCAAAAGAGTTCACTAATGATATGCAGAGAGAGAGGGGGGGGGGGAGAGGGAGAAACGGAGGAGAGTGAGAGAAGACAGACAGACAGACAGACAGAAGAAGAGAGAAGAGAGAGAGAGAGAGAGAGAGAGAGAGAGAGAGAGAGAGAGAGAGAGGAGAGAGTACAAAAGTCGCACACAAAATTTTCACCTTAACATGTCATTACTTTAAGAATAATTCAACTGATAAAGATCACCCAATATTATCCTTGATTTTTTTTTTTTTTTAAGTATGTTTACACGAAGGGTATGTAAGGCTTTGCTTGGCCTAGAATCTGTATTCTTGTGTATTAAAGATCATTCATTCATTGAGTCATTCATTCATTATTCTCACTCTCTCTCTCTCTCTCTCTCTCTCTCTCTCTCTCTCTCTCTCTCTCTCTCTCTTGTGTTTTTGTTACTTTGGTTTATTATTGTTGTTGTTTAATGAGATGGCTTTTTTTATCTTGATCTTATCCCTGATGAGGTGGGGACTGGATGTAACAAAAACACATGTGTGTATTCAACTGCCTTCAACACTGAAATTCCCGTCACCCTGCCAAAGTGTATAACCTCGATAAGTGTGTGTGTGTGTGTGCGCGCGCGCGCCGTAGTGCGGGGTGTGGCGTGTGTGTGTGTTGTGTGTGTGTGTGTGTGTGTGCATTCGAATTTGCTCAAACTATTTATTGTCATTGGTTGCTTGTGTGCTGTGTGGGTCGAGTGCATGTGCTTTGATTTGTTTTTTCAAGATAAAGCCCTATCTAAATTCCATGTATTATTATTATCATCATCATCATCATCATTATCATTATTATTATTCATTATCCTTGAAATAAAAGAAGTTGACTTGACTGACTCTCTCTCTCTCCCTCTCCCCTCCCCCCCACCACCACACCACACACACACACACACACACACACACACACACACACACACACACACACACACACACACACACACACACACACAGCACACACACGGGTACGGGATAACCTAGAGGTCAGAACATTGTGCTGGCAATTTGACGACCCAGGTTCGATTCCTGTTGGAGGGGAATTTTCCTCTGGAGTTAACATCAGTGTTGACTCCACTCTCCCCAAAAGTCCTTGGATAAGACTATAAACCGAGGCCCCGTGTGCGAACGCACACAGAACATCTTATGCACACGTTAAATCATGTTCCGCTTTTCGTATGAGTAGGCCATTGTGTGCTGGTGGGAACAGATGACAAGATTTACAACACTGCATGCGCACGGGGACTGAACGTAAAAAAAGCACATGAGTGCTTATTCCATTATCCTCGATATAAAAGAATATTTTAAGAAATCAAAAACAAGATTTAAACAAAACTGCGCACACACGGGGATTGGACGTAAAAAAGCACATGAGTGCTTATTCCATTATCCTCGATATAACAGAATTAAAAAAAATCAAAACACACACACACACACACACACACACACACACACACACACACACACACCACACACACTGATCAACAATGCCAATGATCAAATTATATACAAACATCAGAAACTGGAATGAAGGAAATAAGACAATATTTACATTTTGCCCCATTAACTGAACAACTGACTTCACCTTCACCTCACCTTCACCTGTCCCGTAGTCCCGTGGACCCGTGGGGGCACCACTGAAGATTTGGCAACAGCTTCCTCCACTCCCCACTGACGACTACTCACATAAAAAATATTTAATGCAGAGTTCATAGGTTGTGGGTTTTCCAGTTTATTTATAGAAATCTCCGAAAGTATGGATATTGCCGGAAACACAATAAAAATAAAATGAAATTAAAAAAAGAATAAACAGAAGAAAAACAACATTTTAGGATCATTATGGTAAAATAGAACACAATGCAGCACAATAGGAATTTTCTATATCCTACATGCTTCTCAGCCTGAAATCAGATATATATTTCCCAAGTTCACTTACCTCATAGACAGGCACAGTGGCCTGTTGGATAAGACGAACAGACTTTGTGGTCTGTATGTCCCTGTGTGTCATGGGTTCGAATTTCAGTGTGAGTTTTACTATGTACCTTGTAGTTGACAAAACTATGCCCTTTAATTAAAAAAAAAAAAAAAAAGAATATATATATATATAAGTACATGGAGGGCGGAGGAAAGTTATGGGGGAGTATGATGGGGGCAGGTATGATGAGGGCCTGCTCCAGAAAGACCATCTCCCTGGGCAGCCTGTCTTAAGCTGGGCCCCGATGGGGGGTTATCCAGAAAAAATCAACTCCAGGCCTTCTTTCCTGGTGACCTGCAAAAGGTGAATGATGCTCCTCAGAGAAGTGAGCAAACTGAAGATGGGCATCATATGATGATACCCTTCAGGAGAATGTAGAGAGGGAAGGGGAATGTAGAGAGAGGAGAAAGGAGGAGGAGAATAAAGTGAGGGCAGTGTAGTGAGGAGAAAGGAGGAGTGCAGTCAAAAGAAGAGATTGGAGGAGGGCAGTCAAGTGAAGAGAAAGGAGGAGGGCAGTCAAAAGAAGAGATTGGAGGAGGGCAGTCAAGTGAAGAGATTGGAGGAGGGCAGTCAAGTGAAGAGAAAGGAGGAGGGCAGTCAAGTGAAGAGATCAAGTGAAGAGATTGGAGGAGGGCAGTCAGTGAAGAAAAGGAGGAGGGCAGTCAAGTGAAGAGATTGGAGGAGGGCAGTCAAGTGAAGAGATTGGAGGAGGCAGTCAAGTGAAGAGATTGGAGGAGGGCAGTCAAGTGAAGAGATTGGAGGAGGCAGTCAGTGAAGAGATTGGAGGAGGGCAGTCAAGTGAAGAGATTGGAGGAGGGCAGTCAAGTGAAGAAATCAAGTGAAGAGATTGGAGGAGGGCAGTCAAGTGAAGAGATTGGAGGAGGCAGTCAAGTGAAGAGATTGGAGGAGGCAGTCAAGTGAAGAGATTGGAGGAGGGCAGTCAAGTGAAGAGATTGGAGGAGGGCAGTCAAGTGAAGAGATTGGAGGAGGGCAGTCAAGTGAAGAGAAAGGAGGAGGGCAGTGTAGAGAGGAGAAGAATGTTTATTTTATTATATTATTATTTATTTTTATTTTATTCTTTTATGTGTATCAGTGTATATGTGAGTGTCACATCATCCCTTTCTCTTTCTCTTTTCTTTTTCTTTCTTTCTCTGTATGTGTTTTTTCTTTAAAGCTTCAGGAAGTGAATGAATTTGACTCACCGGGTGTGCCTGATTTTGATTGATTCTGCTGTTCATTTCATCCCAGCAAGAGTAGGCTAGATAAACTGAGCTTTCCATAACTATCAGATGTGTACTGATTCTTCGTTGGAAACTATGTTCTGATTATGCCGACTGAAGTGACTTGCCACAGTGATTATTTGAACTAACTCTGATGCTGTTTTCCTGTACCTGCATTGTTTTATTTTATACTCATTGTAAAGTTCTGACCTTCAAGGAGAGACTAGCACTTTACTTAGCCGTGGGGACTATACAGTGGTCGTAAACTCGGTTTAATCCTGGTAAAATGCAGGAAAGCATACATGATTTTGCATGCTCATGGGCTGTGAATGCTTAATTTAGCATCATGTGCAGTATACTTTCATTGCTTTTTGCTTTATCTTGCGTTTAATAGTGATTCTATTGTCAAATTCGTAATCAGTATGTCGAAAGCTTTCCAACGATATGCCACAAGACCATATTACAAACTGTTTAAAAAATATCTTAAAATCCAAATTTTATGACGTGATAAAATCTTTCAAAAAAGTGACCTTCCGACACTTAGATCGCCCTACTTTTTGGATATGGTAATAGTTAGCTACTTTTCTATCCAATCATCGCAAAAGCATTACTATTACAATTAATTCTTTTCTCGGCACTGTTTTTGCAAATATTGACTAGACGTCTAAACACCGAAAAACCGGGTTGACTATGGCCGCTTTGACGGATCCGTTCTACCAGCTAAGAGATGGCCGTCAAAACTCCGGACGGGCCGGGTTTACTATGGCCGTAGCCTAACAGTCACTTTAAATGAAAAGACAACAACGTTTCCTTTAAACCAGAAGTGTGTTATTATTGTAATTTCCTATGTTTTCCAAGGGCTCCATTGTTGATGTTGATGACAATGATAACAGTAATGCTATGGGGATGAAAAAGCTCCCCCAGGTTCAACGTGCCCAAAACGTACTGTAAAATTCAGCGTAGTGCCTAAACGACCCATTAAGAAATTAAGGAGGAAGAAGTTGTCTCGGAAGTACACTAGTTTGCTTTGAGACTTCTAATCACTGTTGCATCCCACATTCCTCATCAAAAGTTATATCCATCCTTCAATCAGGCCTAAGAACCATTGCTGTTGTGTTGTCAAGTTATTTGAGCAACACTCAAAACTGCATCTGTAAAGACAAGGCTGGATTATGTACTTATCTACTCATTGAATTTTGGCTGCTGGTTAAGCAGCGGGCAGTCACAGGTAGTGACAGATAGCGTGGTAACTGTTGTTGACAGCCAAGATATTCTCCACACTAATAGACACTAAGACAGCACACGCGTCTCCTTTTGTGTGACCGTCCACACCCGTATTGCCATCATCGTAACACCAGTCCAGTCCAATCACACTGTTTATAGCCCTACTGACCAGAGGGTTCATATCAGGGCTATCATCCCGTTAGTTATGAAAGCTCACAGTAAAACATGCATCTGAATATAAAGAAACAAAGTTTAAAACTAAATATTCTGTCGTTCCGCGTATATGCCCTAGCAAACCGGAAGGGTCAAACCTGAACAGTTACTGCATTGTGGGGGAACCACATAAATGGCAATTAAAATGAACCTGGTAGTTCCAATGTTTTGTGAAAGAGGCATCAATTATTGATGGGAAAATATTATTCTCCATGTGCAACAGCAATTACAGAACAAACCACAAGAAGTGATATGAAATGATAATGAGAGGTGTTCTCTTCCATCAGGACAATTCACTTGCCCACAAGTCAACTAATGCTGTGGCGACCATTAGTGACTGCAAATCTAAAGCTTCAAAGTCTAACCTATTCTTTCTACTTGGTTCCAATGGATGACTTCTCCTCTTCTTTCTGAAAAAAACCCGCCTGGAGCCTACTGTGTAATAATCCTAAAGGAATTATTGCGGTCAAACAGGCTTTGACAAAATGCAACTAGTGAACAGTTCTTTTGTACCCTCCTTTCACAGTACATAAAACAGACTATTCCAGAACCTGTTGTAAAATGCTTTTGTTATATGTTTTCTTCATCCACAAAAAATATATCCAAAAAGGTGGTGTTTAATAATCAGCTTTGCAAGTTATTTACAAAGAAATCAATCATGATACGTATGGCCTGCTGACCATGTTCACATATCCATGCTGTCACACGCTTTACATTAATTAAACGAGGCAATTACTCAATTCTAATGTGTTTGACCCAGCTAACCACATCGGCCAAATCAGGGTTACAACATTGTCGGAAATTAAAGAGACGATTAAAAGTTTGAACTACGCACACACGTACTAACGAACATACTAATACCAAGACTAAACACCATTTCCACCATTTCTTCTCAACATCCTATTCATCCATTAGAGCCAAACCAAAAGTCCAGGACCAGTAATGAATAACACACTGATTGATCGAGACATGACTCTGAACCATAGGCTGAATGGCAGGACATAGATGTTTTGCCGTGAACATAATTATAACTTTTCTTCCAATATTACGTCCTGTAAATGGAATAAAGATCAGTGATAAGGACTTGCCTGTTTCCACAAATACCTGTTCAAATCTTCCAACAGTGAAGGGGTCGACGCAGTTGTTTAACTTATGACATCAGCTCTTTCTTATCGACAATGCCAGAAGGGCAAATGTACAAGCTGTAGACAACAGTTTTATTCATGCCAACTTATTCAATTTATTGCGTTTGCTGGTTTGCTAGCAACTTACCTTGTGTGCATTCGTGCGTGTGTCCGTATGTGATTTTTATTTAGTCTTTTATTTCGAGGATAGTGGAATAAGCACTCGTGTTTTTTGTTGTTGTTGCTTTTAAATCCAATCCCCGTGTATAAGCAGTTTTGTAAATGTTATCATCCGTTTCCACTGGCACACAATGGCATACTCTTCCAAAAAGCTAAACATATTTTAACGTGCGCAGTTCTGTGTTTGCTCGCACATGGGACTTCGGTTTATAGTGTCATCTGAAGGGCTTTTCGGAAAGTGGCGTCGGCACTGATGTTAACTCCAGAAAAGAGAGAGAGAGAGAGAGAGAGAGAGAGAGGGGAGAGAGAGAGAGAGAGAGAGAGAGAGAGAGAGAGAGAGAGAGAGAGAGAGAGAGGTGTTGTGTGTGTGTGTGGTGTGTGTGCGCGTGCGTTTGCGTGCGTGTGTGCGCGTGCGTACGTGCGTGTGTGCGCGCGCACGTACTTGTACATGAGGGTGTCATATGGAAACATACGGACATCATCAGAAAGCCACTTGTGTATTGTTGCACACTCAAAATTTGTTGCCAGATCCAATTATAACTGCCAACTGCATAATATGGATTTTGCAAATTTGCCATCCATGACCCCACAAATACCTACCTCATGATTCTTTTTGTAAACGGAGGAAGTACAATGCAGAACTTTGTTACATGCATACACTTCCAATATTTTGAATTAATTTTAATCAGTATTTAAAAAAAAAAAACTACCCTTTGAGAATGCTGAATGCATGCATGATGAGTTCACTCAGCAAATGATTTTTACCTGCGGACTGGATTGAAATGTGCATTGGTCATGAAGCCATCCTCTGAGGAAGGCGCAGAGCCGAAATATTGGGGGGAGAAATTATGTATTTGTTGCATCTCTCTCTCTCTCTCTCTCTCTCTCTCTCTCTCTCTCTCTCTCTCTCTCTCTCTCTCTCTATATATATATATATATACACACACACACACACACACACACAACACATATATATATATATATATATACACACAAACACACACACAATACATATATATATATATATATATATATATATATATATATATATATATGTAAATATGTATATGCATATATATTTATATCAAATAATGCAAGCAGCCACAATCTACCCGACCACTGGAACCCAAAATACACATACTCGCCAAAAAGCAGAAGCCGATATCATGCTACGCCAAGTATGATTGTTCTGCTGCTTTGTCTCCCTGCCTGTCTGTCTGTCTGTCTGTCTGTCTGCAAGGTCACTGTTTTTTAGTCAACATTTTTTGTTGTGTTCCTTGGCAAGATGAGATGTAGCATATGCCACCATTTAGCCACCGTTAAGGTAGCCACAGTCTACATTTTTTGTTGTGTTCCTTGGCAAGATAAGATGTAGCGTATGCCACCATTTAGCCACCGTTAAGGTAGCCACAGTCTGACTTTGGGATGTTCAGTTTTTTATTTCTTCCCTTTTCTGAATAATTTGTCTTTAGAATCACGATTATTTTGCTTGAAAAAATAATGCATATGCTCATGTGTAACTTTTGGAAGTAAAGAGCATAATCATTATTATCTCTCTCTCTCTCTTAGTTACCTCGCGTTCTTAAGCAAATCTCGGCTTATATTTCATTTTTGATCGTTGATTGTCTTGTTTGGTTTGTTTTGTTTACAAGGTCTTGCGCCCTTTGGTTTAATTTTTTTTTAAATTCTTTTATATCGAGGATAATGCAATAAGCACTCGTGTGCTTTTTTCATCTAGGCTCCGTGTGTATGCAGTTTTGTAAATATTATCTGTTCCCACCAGCACACAATGTTCTACAAGCGGAACAGGATTTAATGTGTGCACAAGATGTTTTTCAGGAGATGAAGACATGTGTTTCGTCCCCAGACCGGGCCCATCTCTTGGGGGAAATAATGGTGAGGAGGAGGAGGCGGGCGCGCACTCGTCCAGTATGTGAAAGAGAAGTTCGACAAGTAGCCACCTTGAATGCAGGTATGTTCTGTTCTGCTGCTCATTCAGTCTGTGACGTCAAGGCTTGTTCATTTATGCTAATATCATTAATATTATGTTCGTTACAGTTTCTTTGGTTTTTACTAGCTTTGAAGATGTGGTTGAAGCATTGACAAAATTTCACATTTCATATTGAATATGCAGGTGAAATCGGAGCTTTGAGCAAGGACGTTTTTAGGGGTTTTTTGTTGTTGCCAAGTTGTGGTGTTAATTACATGTGACCCCAAGCCTGGGCATTTTAGAAGCCGCCAAGGTGGCATATGTAACGAATGTTACTGTTTCGAAAAATGTTTGTTTTTAAGTTTTTAATTAATTTTTTTCAGATGAGTTTTAGATTTATTCCTTCAGTCTTCATCCATATCACTTTAGTTTCAGATTACTAGAACTGTAAAGTAGGATTTATTGTTGTCTATGAAGTTGGTTATGTAGCTTTCACCTGACAGTGTATCTTGACTTGCTGTTTCTCCAGGCTATAGTTGATTCAGAGAATGGTTCACTGCTTTTTTCATGCTTAACAGATAGTTTTTCCTTCTACAATAGTAAAGGAGGAAAGTTTTCAGCTGTTGAGTTGGTTTTTTTGTTGTTGTTGTTGTTGATTTTTTTGGGGGGAGGTGCGCGCATAGCGTGTTCCTCTGCTAGAGCTTCGAGGCTCAGCAATGGTGTGACTTTGTGTATACGACTTTTTACCATTAAGGTAGCCACATTCCGACTTAGGTGATAATTACTTTGTTTTTAATTGGGGACTTTGTGCATTGTTTCATTGGCTGTCGCATCAGTCATGTGATTTTGTGCATTGTTTCATTTGCTGTCACATCAGTCATGTGATTCCAAGCCTGCTTAACACACCCACTGAATAATGCTACTTTTTTCTCAAAGGTTTTAAATGATTTTGTTCGCACTTTATAAGAGTTACATTACGCTTGAATATACCATTGGTTAACATCTATATATCCCTCCTCCACACCTTTTTCTTTTAGGCTTTGGAGTGGAGAACGATTTGCCGAGAGAATCACGCTGCACCTTGGATAAAAGACAAGACATCTGTCACGGTTCGCAATTTTCTTGTAGGTCATTTGTACGCATGTGGTGGTGAGTCTATGTCCAGTGCGTGCACATACGCATTCTTTGGATGTTTTGTGCATTTTTGCACTTCCTTCCGTGTGTATAAGCTGTCTATGTTCATTCTTTTTTTCTTCCTATAGGCGAGATCTCTCGAGAAGTTCTGAGGCGAGAGTAGATCTAACGTTAGATCAGCGGAGTGGCTGCAGGCTTAGTAGGAGAACGTGGTCGCCGTTCCAGTGTTACTGCTGGGAGCCATGTAGGCCTAGTTTTTGTCTCCACTTGGAAAAGCAGGAGAGAGACCATGCCTCGTAGGTCTCAATCTCCAGGTCCGGTTCTTCGTTGCTGTTTGTCACTTGCTCGTCTGGTCACGTCGGTTGGGTGCAGGAGTGCGCCATACCAGTTTCAGTGACAGGTGAAAGTTTGTACTAGTCGTAGTTATGTTTGGTTCGGCGTGGTTTTGGTGTGTTGTTGTGTTGGTTCTGTTAATGGATATTGGTTCTTATTGTTAACTAATCATTTGGATTAAAGAGATATAAGCATATCGTGAGCGTTTTGTTATGAATTATATTTATTTTCCGTGAAGTAACACTAGTATTGGTGTGTAGCGAACGTAGGGGTATTTATCCTTAGTTATGTGGTTTATAAAATATCAATGGTTCGTGTGGAAAGGGTTTTCATTGTGTTTTGTAATACTCAACATTTTTTATGTTGGAATTTATAGGGATTTTTTAGTTATGTGTGATACAGTGCAATTGTGTGTGTTAGATGGTAGGTATGGATTGATATTGTTTTGTTGTAAATATATGCTTCATGACAGGGTCTTTCGAATGTTTTTGAATCAAGCCCATTTGGATGTTGATCGCTATTATGAAGTGATAAATGTGGATTAGATAAAGGTGTATATATTATATATATATATATATATAATATATATATATATATATATATATATATATATATATATATACACGAGCTGAATAACGTCATACAGGAACTTAAGAAATACACGGACAAAATCAGCAGGTATCAGTCCCACAGCAAATTCATTTCCGCGTGTCTTGACCATGGCATCCTACCCAATGGAGTGACAGCCAAGTTTGGAACTGATGTCTTGCCAAAAAATGATTTCCTCCATCACCAGGTCAAGGCAACCCTGCTTTCAGCTTGTTTTGAAATAGCTCGTGTTTGTAAAAATACTTACCACTGTCTAGCTGATGCCGGAAAGAACTCCATTCACAGCCAGTTGTAGGATATATACCAATCATACAGTTATCATGAATATGAAGCTGTACGCCAACTTCAACAGGACTGGTTTCAAACCACATCACGGCAACTGGCTGCCAAAAAGAAGAAAAAGCTGGGCAAACTTCTTGATAAGGCTGGTATCAACATCAACCACAACAACGCTGAAAACAAGAAAAAGAACCGTAGATTTAGACGGAAGAAAGCGCACAGCCCTACTAACGATTCCACGGGGAGAAAAGCCAAGCAACTGAAAAAGAAAAAAAGAGGTCATAAATTTCATCGTCAAACACGCTGTCTGACGACCAGGTCCAAGTTCTGTCTTTTGGACCTAAGTTCTGCCCCACACCGCTTTCTTGCGATCAGCTGCAGGTACAAGACGTGGCAGAGGGTTGCAGACGACTGCGTTTAAAGATGTTTTTAAATTCAGAAGATGAAGAAGATGAACCTCTCCCCTCTCCTCGTTTCTCCAAAAAGCGTTCTAGTACTCACCTCCAAGCGGAAGAGATTTGTCTCTGGATGCGTATTGTAACACCATCCAAACTCTTACCAACAACTTTGCCACCAACAGGAAGATCAGAAACAACCTGTCTACCTCAGAAAGAAGAGCCCTTCACGAATTGAAAGATCTGGTGAAGGAGAGGAAAAATACGGATCTCCAGGGCTGACAAAGGAGGCGCTGTTGTTGTGCAAGATGTGGACAGCTACATCAGGGAGGGCCAGCGGCTACTGAACAACCCTGACCACTATGAACAAGTGAAGAAAGACCCCACACCCCGAATTGCGACTGCCACCAACAACATTGTGGACAGACTACAAGCCAAGGAATGCATCGACGCAAATACGCACAGATGGGCTCGACTTGACGCTGGCAACGTCAGACCACATGTGTTCTACCACATTCCCAAAGTCCACAAATCACTTGTAGACCCTCCTGGACGTCCCATCGTGTCTGGAGTCAACGGCCCTACAGAAACGCTGTCTAAACTAGTGGATTCCTGGCTGCAGCCCTACGTCACCTCACTTCCCAGCTACGTCAAGGACTCGACGGATATCTTGAATAGAATCCTTAACTGGAACACCAGACTTGGGCCCTTCACAGGCAGTGTCATGCTCGTGACAATTGATGTTGTCAATCTGTATGGTACCATTCCTCATCAGGACATGATGGACGCTATCCGCTATTTCATGGAGTCCCATCCACAGGATAGTGCACATCCTGTCAGTACCGTACTGGAGATTGTACAGCACATTTTAAACAACAATTACTTCACCTTTGAAGGCCAGGTATACCGGCAGAAGACGGGTACTGCCATGGGTACACCTATGGCACCCACAGTGGCCAACCTGTTCATGGGTCTGCTGAAAAAGTCGCTCCTGGAGAAAAGCCCTGTAGCAGTAGAAGAACTGTGGAGACGCTTTATTGACGACATACTGGTGGTGTGGATGAGGACGGAAGAACAACTGGACAGTTTCAGTGAGTTCATCAACTCATTCCACCCGTCAATAAAGTTCACTGTCCACAGTTCTAAGACAGAAATACCCTACCTGGACATTCTCCTCAGAATGGAAGGTGGATACATCACCACCCAGCTCTTCTCCAAAGCAACAGATGCCCACAACTACTTCCATTCCGATCATGCCATCCTCATCATTGTATCAACAACATACCTGTTGGTCAGTTCTTGCGAGTACGCCGCCTGTGCTCCACAGAGCAAGACTTCGAACGACACAGTATGGAGATGTGCCAAGCCTTCCAGGATCGTGGCTACCCTGACACCATCATCATGGCCGCTGAAGCAAGGGCAAAATCCACTCCACGCCAGGCTACCCTCCATTACACAAAAAAAAACAACAACAACAGAGTCCCAGTAGTCCTCACCCATAACCCACGAAATCCCCCCATCCGAAAATGGTTGCAGGACAATCTCTGTACACTACACTGCAGTGCCAGAATGAAAAAGCAGTTCCCGAAGTTCCTGTAGTGGGGGAACGAAAATGCAGGAGTCTAGGGAACATGCTCATGCCATCGGTCCTGCCTCCTACAAATACAACTGGCAGGCGTGGATGTTTCTGCTGCACCAAGAAATGCGCGACCTGCAGGGACCACCTACTAGAGGGCAGTCTCTTCACCAGTTTCACTACTGGTGAGAGATTCACCATCAGAGTCCTTCTCCTGTAGCAGCAGCAACATCATCTACCTGCTCAGCTGCAACCTCTGTGGACTCAAGTACGTTGGCAAGACCAAAAACGCCCTGAAAACCAGGCTGTACCTTCACCGCAGTGACATCACCAGGAACACTGGCACGAGAGTGACCCAACACTTCAACCAGGCGGGACACTCTCTCAGCAACGTGAAGTGCCTGGTGATCGAACGGTGAACGGGCAGACGCACGAGGCCAGACTCCGCCGAGAACGTTTCTGTAGACACAAGTTGCAGGACTGATGCCCCTGAAAGGCCTCAACACACGTGACAGTTGAATTGCCATCCTCTTCCTGTCCGTGGCCACACACCTGGCAACTTGATTTGAACAATCTGTGTGTGTGTGTGTGTGTGTGTGTGTGTGTGTGTGTGTGTGTGTGTGTGGTGTTTATTCTTTTATATCATGACAATGGAATGGGCACTCGTGTGCTTTTTTACATCCGGTCCCCGTGTATGACCTTTAAGTATATCAAAACAAAGTTTCACAATGACGTTAATCAAAATTGATGTCATACCATCACGTCATCGCAATAAACACCCCCTGAGAAGGCGAAAGCCGAAATATTGGGGAACCATAATATGCTGGTTGTTTTACTTTCGCTATGTGTTTTATATATATATATATATATATATATATATATATATATATATATATATATATATATATATATATATATAATATATAATATATTCCCAGAGTACTGGGTGGAATCTTTCGAGTGTGAAGACAGGTATTTTGCCAACCTAAAAAAAAATCAAGAATAATTTTAGTACACCAGTGTATGTTGAGGGTTAGTAAGTTTCACCTTTAACAGGTTCCTGTTTGCCTCCAGTGGTCAAGTCAGACCGGAGGAGGTCCTGTCTCTGTCTCGTACCTTGTCTCCAGCAAGTCTCTTCGTCCCAGTCATCTTATTGTCCGAGTTGATTGCTTCAAAGACTTCTTTAGAAAAAAAATAGAGTGGGAAATACAGGACATTAAGTTAGTTTAATATATGATTTAGATTAGAGTGTGCGCGTGCGTGCGTGCGTGTGTGTGTGTGAAAACTTGTATATTTTTTGCGCGTGTTTTTTGCATCGTTTCTCTTTTTTTGGTTGTTTAGTATATAAGATTTTGTGAGTGTGTGGATTTGCATTTTGGTGCGTTGTTTTTGCCTTGTTATTTTTTGGTTGTTGATTTTCATTATCATTCTTGAAATTGGACAGTAAAGTTTGGAAATTTCTTCTCTGTGTTCTGCGTTTGTTGTTGTCGGCAAGTTAGATAAAGTGAGTATGGGTGGGGTTATATTCACACTCCCTTAAGAAGCATGACAACATCCAAGACTGCAGCACCTGCAATCTCTCAAATAGAGAATAAGATCTTGTCAAGCTGCTGAAAGACAAACAAGATACTTTTATGCGACTTTTTTCTGTTTCTGCATTTCTTTTGTATTGTTTCTTCGTCGGTCAGATTTTCAATGTTCACCGATGGTGAGATTTTGTGTAGGCGACAATTTTTGCCCACCACAAGGGTAGCAACACTTTGATTCCAGGGTTGTGTGCCCGTATGATTTAAAAAATTTTTATCCATGGTGTACACAACTTGAAGTGCTGACAGGAGTGCTCTTTATCAGCTTATTTTGATTTATGCTTCTTGTCCTCAAGCTTTGCTGTGTTTCTACTATATTGTTCTGATGGATTCCAATTTCATTTGTGTTGCAAACACGACTTGTACAATTAAGACTTAATTCTAGTCAGCTCTCTGTCGTCGTTGTGCAGTCCCCAGCTTAACACTGTGGGGGCCACCCAGAATGCACTCTTGACTCACTCATCCCCTCCTCCCTCTGGGAATCACTGTGAGTATGAAACTGCACACTGATTGACAAGTTTGCGTGTATGACTGTTTTCAAGTGCCTCGCCATATGGGCAGCCATACTCCGACTTCAGAGGATTTTCGTTCCTTCAAAGGCGATTGCAGGTTGTTATATTAAGAGCTTGTCATGACTGAAGGCAATCTCAACACTACATTTTACAACATAACATTTTAGTGTAGGCCTAATTAGCTGACTTCAATAACTGACACAGCTTTTGGCCTGGGCCAAGCTCACTGCATTACTAAACATAAAATTGTCTTTATTGATTTTTTTTTTAATCAACTTCAGTCAGCTAATCACCTTTTTATATGTTAACAAATTTTTGTATGATTCAAGTCAGTTGCCCATGTTTCATACATGAAGACAGGTTTTAATGTCTTCCTTCTTGAAATTTTTTGTTGTTGTACCATGTATATAAACAAATTAAAAATTTCATCATGATTTTTGTTAGTTACTGTTCATGACCACATAATCATAAATTCTGCAATAGAAGTACTGTACATTAACAGGTTTTTGTGTGTGTGTTTTTCAATATTGTCACGACTGGTGTCAGCTAAACTAATGATGTTGAGGTGTTCAATGAATGTAGGTCCAGAACGTCTCCGCTTTGTGATATTGTCATCGCTCCCTTGTAACAAGCATCACGGTATCACACTTATTGCAGGTACCTACTCCTATGATTTAAATTTTTTGGGTCTAGTGGCTGGTTTTGAATAGTAACTTCACCTTTAAATACAGTTTGTTGTAAACAAGCATTTTCTTCTAAAATTTTAGACACTATGATGTCAGACTAAAATGCTGTCAGGTTTCTGGAAGACTAACTTCATTCGCACATACGAACCACTTGCTGCTGTTTCGATGACTACAAATCTTTAGTCATTTGGCTTTTCAAAATTAACATAATAAAACCTTTATCAGAATATTCAGAAATTTAGCCATTTTCCTGTTTGGTTCCAACAGTGGGATATACTCGCCAGCACATTTGAAATATTTTCCATAATACCAGCAAGAATACACTGAAATTTCGAACTTAAATCCAAATGATGTTTTTAAAGACTAAGGAAAGTAAAAGAATCTATACAGTTTTTTCTAATGTTGCTCAAAAACACGTGACATTACAAAAAAATGTCTGGCTAACAAAGAATCGAAAAGAACTAATGAAGAGGCACACTAGATAGCAACCATTTAAAACCTAGGCCATTTAAGCATGCAGTTTTATGCAAGAGGAGAAAAGTAGAAAGCATTCAGATGTAATCTGCCACAGATTTGATGGCTTTCATGACTACGTAATTTTAGACAGTTCATTAGTTGATTATGCTCTCCAAGAAATATAAATTGCAAAACATTCCAAGGAATGATAAATGAGAACGCAAATGACTTCCAAGCGTTAACATTATATATTCAAGAGAGTATTTGATTGCAGAATTTTATAAATCTGTATGTCTGCAGTAGTGGTCATGAAAAGATGGCATCAACAATGATATTTTTTTTCACAATTTGATATCAAAATCAGGTAGTCTGGAGAATTTCTAATAACTACAATCAGTATTTTCACTTTCACCCAATTAGGTGTGTGGTGGTCTTTTCACAATGTAAGATAATCCCTACTTTAAAATTCCTTGGGAGCAAACAACACACTTTTATCTAAACTGTTCCAATCCAAAGCCTTTTTATGCCTTCTTGGCATGTAGGGCAGCAACTTCTTTTTTGTTGCTGTTTCTGTAACAATCTTTTTTTTACAGAACAGGGTTGTTAGTCCTGTGTCCAACCCCCTACCTGGGGGAGGGTGCCGCCTTAGTCGCCTCTTACGACATGCTTGGCTGGCGGGCAGGGACCCTATTCTTGTAATGCTTGCTTTGCAAGCATTCCCGGGAGTCCCACGGGGGATCTAAACTGTTGAGTGTCCTAATAATCTGAAAAAATACATGCAAAAAGAAATAAAATGTAAAAAAAAAAAAAAGTCTGTACAAAACTGCGCACAGCTATCAGAAGACTACACGCAAAGAAATCTACAGAACGAATGGAAAGTTAGTACCTATACAAGACTGTACAACGCTGATCCTAAGAGCTTGATGTTACATGCATTATGTTTCAGGCTGCAAGAAAGTGAGGAAAAGGCATTAGACGTTGTTTGAACAAAACAAAAAGGAATAGACTAGAAATGTAAGGGGCAAAGAGGTCACTGCAGAATTTACAATCAGAGACCGTTGAAAAAGCAAAACTACTAAAGTTCAAAACATTACTACGGAGAGATAATCATAGTCTATTGATAACACAAAAAGTGTCATAGAGCTCCCTTCCCGGCAGCTATTATAAAACAACCAGCCAAACAAAAACAATATAAAACCAACCAAAAGAAAAAGAAAAGAAAACCGACTGATTTGTTTCAGTCCACTCACTTCTGCAACTAATGCGCACCTATGGGCTTTGCATTATCACACAAACTGCCATTTATAACTAGTCCCAAATTCATAAAATGATCACACCCAACAAGCACAATCCTCTCTCACACACATCCACTCTCTCTCTGTCACACACACACACACACACACACTGAAAACGTGACAAACCAGAGAGAGAGAGAGAGAGAGAGAGAGAGAGAGAGAGAGAGAGAGAGAGAGAGAGAGAGAGAGAGAGAGAGAGAGAGAGAGAGAGAGAGAGAGAGTAGCCTGACAGACATACAGAGAGAGAGAGAGAGAAAGAAACAGACTGTTAGCAGAAAATTAAGACGAGAAATATAAAAAAAACGACGAAGATAAACCTACCACAGAATAAGAAAGAAACACAACAAAACCACTTACCACTTGACGAAGCTGAAATCTCTTTCCAGTCACCTTCAGCCGGTCTCGCGCTCCCCCACGGCCCCACATTTTTTTCTCCAGAGTCACACTTCTTCACTGATGAGTCACACGGTACCGGCAATCGGAAATCTCGGTCTCTCGGAAAGCACACACTTTATGTCACAAGGAGATTCTTTTGCTTCCAGTTGTATTGTTGGGCGATTTTGGACGCAGGGTCAACGACACTTTAGAAACACGGAGTTTGGAGCTTTTAATCCTATCACTTTCCCCTCTCTTTTTGTTGAAATAAACAGCACTTTACACTTAGATTTATTAAGAATATGGCGACAATTGTTTCTGACTTTTTATTTTATTCTGTATGGATCTGGTTATTGTTTGCTGTCATTCTGAAGAAGAGGAGACTTTACCAGAAATCAGAAGAACAGCATCTTTTTTTCTTCTTCTGTTTCAAGGTTCGAAGACTTGTTTCAACTAGGAGAATAGCATTGTGTTTTAAGTTCAAAATACTTAGTGAGAAAACGATTCAGATAGAATTTTTTAAAAACAAAAGTGTATCATCAGAAAACATGCCTTAACTGTCGTCTGTTCCTCAAGTCAAGTCAATACAATGCTTCGATGAAACAAAGGCACTTAATAATCGTTCAAAGTAACCGACAACGTGTTCAAAGTGTGATCACTTAATAGTCCAAAGTAACTTTACACTGTGCCGAATGTTTGGTTCCATGGCCGCACAACTTTGAGGCTGACTGGAAACATTCTTTCCGAGGACGGGCATCGAAAATAACTCCCGTGAGCAGGCGGAGGTAATGCTTTGACAAGAAAAGATAACTCTTGAGTTTAAAAGCAGACAAACCTACACCTGGCCTTCGATCCCTGCTTCTGTGCTGACTCTTGAATTCGTATGACGCTGGAGCTGAAAACAGAAAACAAGACTGATGTTTTAAAAATATATACATCAAAGAAATTCTTCCTACGCGTTTATCTATAGTAAGTCAGCGTCTATCTACAGTTCTTCGCGCGCATGCTCACACACACACACACACACACACACACACACACACACACACACACACACACACAGTGTACCGGATATAGGCTAGACGCAGCAACCAGCACACCAAGAAAAAATGGTCCTTCTGCAGAGAGAGAGAGAGAGAGAGAGAGAGAGAGAGAGAGAGAGAGAGAGAGAGAGAGAGAGAGAGAGAGAGAGAGAGAGAGAGAAGAGAGAGAGAGATGCACAATCGATGACAACTTCCAGACAACCCAAAGTATATAAAAGACGGCGGAGTTTATCAATCACACGCTTTCTGTAGCAGAAATGTTACATCTGCATTTCGTAGAAAAGCAGCACCAGTGTCTGTTCCCTGTCAGTTAAAACCGCTTTCGTCGCGGGGGCTGGGGGGGGGGGGGGTCGCTGGGGGGGGGGGTCGCTGGGGGATGGGGGGAAGGGGGGTGAGGTGGGGGGGTGGGGAGCTTTGTCTATCGATCAATGTAGAAACTGGTGTTCAAAGCAAATCGGACTTTCATCGGCGGTCTCTAGGTAACGCACCCGTTCGCTAAATGAGAAATAACGTGTTCGATCCTCGTGGTCAAACCGAGCTTTTACCTCGTCTACTAGACCTCAAGACTCAAGAATACTTTAACGTCTCAACCTGAGGAATTATGAGTGGCATTTTAAAAATACAATTACATTGCATGCATTGTTAAACAAAACAGATTTAAAAGCAACGCAATATCTTAAAATCGACAAGACCCTACGTCACATGCGCCACGTGCGCACGCACGCGCACACACATACACAAACGCGTGCACGCACACACACACACGCACGCACGCACGCACACACAGCGCGCGCTCGCGCACGCACGCACGCACGCGCGCACACACACACACACACACACACACACACACACACACACACACACACACACACACACACACACACACACACACACATCAGTAATGGTTAAGAGTAACAAAGCAAAATTTTAACACAAAAGTTATTTAAACACATGTAATGAAATATCTCACCAGCATAATCAATGCATCGCTATATGTCATTCTACATTAACATGAAAAACATGACAAGTATTTTGATCAAACAAGAATCCAAACATTCAACACCCATCACAGCTCATACTCATTTATTAACTGTTTCTTTAGATAAAGTGCACACACACACACAACACACACACACACACACACACACACACACACACACACAACACGCGTGCGCGCGCGCGCGCATGTACACCCACTCTCTCAGACCATCTCTTACCCTACACCCACTCTCGCACCTTCGAGCGTCTGTCTTGGTCCTAGTCTTTCTGATGAGACCACAAACCCACATATGGCGCATGTTTAAGAACCCACGGCAACAAGAGTTGTCCCTAACAAAACTCTAGAAAAAAGCCAAACTCAATCGGAAACATCTAACTGCAGACAGGAAAATAACAATCGATATGGCGCTGCTCTCGTGGCGACGCGCTTTCCCCAAAGAGAGCAGTTCGAACTTCACGCAGATAAATCCGCTGCGACGAAATGAGATATTCAACTCTTTAAAGTCTCCTTTTGGAGTGGAAAAGTAACGTGAAATGAGGTGTGTGTGTGTGGGGAGGGGGGGGGAGGAGGGGGGGGGTCAGCAAATACAGTTTTGGTCATATGTCCGTTCAGTATTAGTGATAGTTAACAAAAGATGTGTAAGGGCAAGGGCTAAGGAAAAGGGGACACTCGTAAGAGGAGATTGTGTGTCGATATTTGTATGATATAAAAAAAAAAACGGAAATAAAAGTGTAGGGACCAGTCTGTTACGTGTATTAACAATGTTATTAGGACGAAATAACTATAACAATGAGTACTAGTTGAGTATGCAACATACATAATTATTAACAATTACAAACATAACTTTTGATGATGTAAAATAAGTATGCTGATTAGTTTGACGGGATGTATAGGGTTTTGGGCAAAATATAGCGCTAAATAAATTTAATGTGTTATTATTTATTATTCTTATGTACAAGAAGAAAATTCTAGTGTACTTTATTCAAAATTTTAATGTTGTAGAGATCAAATCAATAATATTCAACGCAGGATCTGGTTATAGAATTCGGTGTGTGTGTGTGTGTGTGTGTGTGTGTGTGTGTGTGTGTGTGTGTGTGTGTGTGTGTTGTGTGTGTGTGTGTGTGTGTGTGCATGTGTGTGTGCGTGCGTGCATGCATGCGCGCATGAGAGAAGGAAGAAGAGAGATGGAGAGAATATGTGTGTGTGTGTGTGTGTGTGTTGTGTGGTGGTGTGTGTGTGTGTGTGTGTGCGTGTGTGCATGCGTGCGTACGTGCGTGATTCTGTCAATCTGTAAGCATTTATCGGTGGTGCTACCTACCCACGTATGCGTGAATGCCTGCAAACAACCATTTTATTCAAGATCATATACGTACTCCCAACTCCTTTCAAAAAACAACAAAACAACCCTATGGGTAGAGAAATACAAGCTCGAAGTCATGCGGATATTTGTGTACATACATACACCATTATCTATGGTCAGATCAACCAACCAACCAACCAACCAACCAACCAACCAATCAACCAACCACACGCGCGCGCGCGTGCGCGCGCACACGCACGCACGCACGCACACACACACACACACAACACACACACACACACACACACACACACACACAGAGCGTTGCACTGCACAGCATTACACTGAAACGCACTTTATCGATTTTTTTTCCAGCGCTCATGATCCAAAATCCGACATCAATATAGTTCGCCAGTTCTGCGGCAAAGACTAGCAGCATTCCATAGCACCTTTTCCATGCACCCAATGCCATAACTTTTCTTCTTCCTTTTTTTCCAGACGCTTATTTTACATATGTACAAGTCAAGAAGACTTTCGACACTGAAACGGGCCACTGCTGCAAGACCAAAATAGCGGCCGAAAAACAAAGATGTCTACCCAAGTTAGAGGCAGGATAGGAATAGAAAAACTGAAACAAAAAGATGGTGTCAATGAAAGAACAAAATCACGATGATAATGCGGAGGGAGGGAGGGAGCGAGCGAGGGGAGGACGAGAGAGCGAAGCGAGAGAGAGAGGAGAGAGAGAGAGTGAGAGAGAGAGAGAGAGAGAGGAGAGAGAGAGAGAGAGAGGAGAGAGAGAGAGAGGGAGGAGAGAGAGAGAGACAGGCAGGCAGGCAGGCAGGCAGAGACAGGACAAGACACACAGGACACAGAGAACAGAAAGAAAATAATTATGTTAAACTTGAAACATGCAAACAGAAACAGCACAACAGCAACACCTTGATTCTATGTCTATTATATCTACCTTTTACTTTTCTTCAAGGACAGGTAGAGATGGGGAAAGGAGAAGAGGAGAGGAGCAGACGAGAAGACAAAAAACAAAGAAGAAGAGAAGAAGAAGACAGAAAAGAAGACAGAAAGAAAAAAATAACAAGCACAACAGCAATCGATAGAGGGGAACACAAAAAAGATAGAAACCACACGACAGAATAAGCGGAAAAACGACCACAACGCAAACTGGAAGGCGATTTGGGTAAAGCTGTGTCGTGTGGTTCTCTAAAATCCTCTCATCTTCCCTGAAGGTACACCCTGTCAACTCAGTAACCATGCTCGCAGAATGAGAGAGAGAGAGAGAGAGAGAGAGAGAGAGAGAGAGAGAGAGAGAGAGAGAGAGAGAGGAGGAGAGAGAGAGAGGAGAGAGAGGAGAGAGAGGGGGGGGGGGAGAGAGAGGAGAGAGAGAGAGAGAGAGAGAGAGAGAGAGAGAGAGAGAGAGAGAGAGGGGGGGAGAGAGAGAGAGAGAGAGAGAGAGAGAGAGAGAGAGAGAGGGGAGAGAGAGGGGGGGGGGGGGGCGTTTTCAGTTGTTCATTACGAACTGGAATTGCAGAGGGATGAGAAGAGAGGGACAGAGACAACATCAGGGGAAAATGGACAGGATGATGAAAGGAGACACAGGGAAGGTATGGGGGAAAAGGTGCCTGGGGGGCGGAGGGGGTAGGGGTGGAAGAGAGAAAGAAATAATCCAGAAAAAACAGTTTAAGGGGGTTTCTTTTCAAATATTTGCGATGCATTTTTCAGTGTTTCCCAAGTGGACGGCCATGGAACAAAAATTGCCCTAAAATCTATTCAAGACATGTTTAAACTAACTGCAAATTCTAATGCACCAAAAAAAGAAAACACACAGATTCAGACCTAGTATCTCCTGCATGCGTGAAGCCTGCAGTTGTTAGTTGTGATTTTGAGATGTGTTTGTATTGTATACGATGCAGAACTGGGCACTGACAAGTTTCAAAGCAACGTCCTCTAAAATACGCCAGCCTACACACTAGCTCCGTACCCCGTTCCTTAAAGTATTCAACCTCAACACAATGCATTGGTCATCTACAAACTACTTCTCCGAAGATCTACAAACTACTTCTCAAAACAACTGAACACGATAACCTGGTTATTATGAGTAGAGATATTGCCCTCGATGTTAAATCAATAAACGTTCAGACGTCTACCGTTTTCTTAAAGCAACTAATCTTTGACCAAAGAGAACATAAAGCCATTTCTAAAGCAATGCCAGGTCTGATGAACATGGTGGATAACCTCCCTTTGTTTTTTGTGGCCAGGAATCTATGAGTTGTTGCCAAAGTGCAAGTGCAGGATACAGTAGGAATATATATGTATATGTAATTTTGTACAAAATACAAAAAAATACAAATATATATATATATATATATATATATATATATATATATATTATATATATTATATATATATATATATATATGTATGTGTATGGTATTTTTTCTCATATATATTTTATACATATAATTAATATATAATTATTAAAATATATATTATATATATATGTATATATATATTTACTTATTATGTTATACATATATATATTATATGCATTAGAGGGAGCTGTCTCTGAGTCGACGGTTGAGGAGGTTTTTGACAATTTTCCTAGAATTATGGTTCTCACTTTATTCCCGGAGAGATTTCAGTATAAACATTCAACCAATACCCATGTGTGTGCATTCTGGCAAAACATCTTGCACGCATGTTTAAACCTTTTCCAGCGTGTGTAAAAAGTGTTCTCTGGTCATGCAGTCGACGAAAACTATCCATCGAGCTTCTACTACTACACTGGGTTCTGCACAGGGTACAGCGTCATAGATAAAAACAATTCTCCTGGTGTGTTGTTTTTTTGAGTATCTTTTCGAAAAGACTTTGTGCCATGTCTGTAAAGGCAAAGGTGTTCCATAAGTTATACTGCGTCTGAGATAGGCCAACTTCAAATTCTTCGAGAGTTAGTCTTGCGAGTTGAAACTAAAAACAGTCTGGAAGGAGACCATTTCTCAGTGCACACCTCGAACTCAAAAGCAATTCTTTAGGCAGTACTGTTATATGGACATAGTTTAATTACTAAAAATTTGCACTTCAAAGTATCATTTGTGTTGTGAGGGGGGGGGGGGGGTGCGTTTCAGGTAACCATTGTTATGCAAGCCCTTTCGTTGACTAGGACTCTTAAGACAAGATATGTATAAAAGCTAGTTTTAATTTTCACATCTGAAATAGAGATTGACAACGAGGTAATCTTCCATATTATGGCCTCCGCGGTCAGTCAGGCTTCTAGGCTAGACCACATGAAAATTTAAATGGTCAGGTCAGTCTTGAGAAGGGCATTCACCCTGGCCGAGCATTATGCCTCACAACTAAAAAAAATTGTTATCTATTTGTAGAAAAATTGTGCAAATTATGACAAATGATGATTATGACATAATGATCTCGTCATTTTGAGAAGACACATTTGAACAGTATCAAAAGCCGTACAAATAACTGTTTTCGGTGACCCCCCCCCCCCCCCCCCCCCCCCCCCCCCTCCACCAAATAAAAGCAAAAAAACCAAGTTTGGCAGAAAAACAACAGACACTGGGTACTGGAAACAAAAGGACTGAGAAGAAAGAGAGAGAAGAGAGAGAGAAGGAGAGAGAGAGAGAGAGAGAGAGGGAGAGAGAGAGAGAGAGAGAGAGAGAGAGAGAGAGAGACAGACAGACAGACAGAGACAGACGAGACAGACAGACAGACAAGAGAGGAACAAGAAAGCAGCAGATACAACTTTTTGGCCCGGAGAAGCCCAGGTAAAACAAAACAAAAAAGAAAAACAACATACGCTAGGACAGTAAATGAAAAATCAATGAACACTTTGGCGAAAAGAAAGAAGAAGAAGAAAAAAAGCTCTCCTGGTAGCAAAGGCCTTAATTTCTCCTGAGGGGGATCAGTCCGGCCTTACATTAGCCAGCCTAGGGGCTGTACGGGGACTGGTGAGTGACAGAAATGGAAACGACCATCCATGTGGCATCTTCCCTGCCAGGGTACTCCAGGGCAATGTCAGCTGACTTGTACAAGTCCATGTAATTGGCAGCTGACTTGACCAAGTCAATAATTATCATGAGCTAGTTTTTTTGTCGATTTTTTTTAGACTGGATCGATTTTAATAGTGGGGAAAAGAAGCAATTCTAATGGTGCTGAATCTCCTTTTGAATCATTTTTTTGTTTCTTGTTGCTGGATCTTCTGTGATGGTCGTGTCTTGTTTCTATACTGTTTATTCCGATCTCATCACCCTAGCTCGCCATGAACTAAAAAAAATAATTTGGAAACAACAAAAAAACACCAAATTGCAAAACACACACACACACACACACACACACACACACACAAACACACACACAGAAATATCGAAGCAAATGCTTCTGCTCGTTAAAAAGAAGACAAAATATGAAAAACAAATGCAAAATAAATCCTCAAGGTAGGTCGGGAAGGAGGCTGGTTGTGCAAATGAGGCGAAGATAAAACAAAGACCAAGAAGAAGGAGAGAAAAAGACTGAAAAATCGTGATAAAAGAGACATGGAAAATTAATTAAACAGTCACATAACGTGCTGTGTGTGTGTGTGTGTGTGTGTGTGTGTGTGTGTGTGTGTGTGTGTGTGTGTGTGTGTGTGCGTGCGTGCGTGCGTGTGTGTGTGTTTGTGTGTGCGTGCGCGCGCGCGCGCGTGTTGTGTGTATGTGCGCGTGCGTGCTCGCGCTCGTAAGAGTGTGCAGGAAAAAGATGGCGACAGACCAAAGATACAGGCACGCAGGTAAACTAACAAAAAGGTAACCGATAGACTGGACTGGAAGGGAAAACAAAACAACGCAAAGAGAATGGGAGAACAACATTTCTGCCGAGTAGAGAGAGAGAGAGAAAGAAAGAAAAAAAAATGATGAGAGAGAGAGAAAAAAAACAACAAAAACAAGGAAAGAGTTGAAGCAGACGGCTCGGAGAGAAGATGAGACCACAAAAAGGGAAAACAACTTGTTTGGTCGACACAAGCTACGGTAAAACTAAAAGCGAGGAGCAGTAATGCAAAATCGATGACCACGTGGGGGGAAAAAAAAAAGCTGTCTGTCTACTACTGCTCTCACTCCTTCCCCCCCCCCCCCCCCCCCTTCTTTTTTTTTTCTCCTTTCCCCCTCTTTTAATCTCTCGGGACTACTTGGAGAATCCCACATCAGGCCAAAGTAGCTGGTCAGGAGACGTGGTTTTTGTTTTGTTTTTTCCTCCTTTTTTGGGGGGAGGGGGGAGTTTCGGTGTTTTCTTTTTTTCCAAGCAAACTCCCCTCGATTTAGTTTTCTTAATCCTTGTGGAGTCGTTAGGGCGTTGCCCGGTTTCTTAACTCCTTGTGGAGTCATTAGGGCGTTGCACTCTTTCTTAACTCCTTGTGGATTCATTAGGGCGTTGCACCTAGTTTCTTAATTCATTGTGGAGTCGTTAGGGCGTTGAACTTATTGGCGTGGCACTGTGTTTCTTAACTACTTGTGGAGTCATTAGGGCGTTGCAACTGTGTTTCTTAACTCCTTGTGGAGTCATTAGGGCGTGGCACTGTGTTCTTAACCTTGTGGAGTCATTAGGCGTGGCATTGAGTTTCTTAACTCCTTGTGGAGTCGTTAGGGCGTTGCACTTTCTTTAACTCCTTGTAGAGTCAATAGTGCGTTGCACTGAGATCTTCCTTAACTCCTTGTGGAGTCATTCGGGCGTCAACTTCTTTCTTAACTCCTCGTGGACTCGTTAGGGCGTTGCACTTTCTCAACTTCTTGTGAAGTTATTAGGGCGCTGCTCTTTCTTTAACTCCTCGTGGAGTCATTAGGGCGTTGCACTGAAGTCTTTCTTAACTCCTTGTAGTCGTTAGGGCGTTGCACATTCTGAACTCCTTGTGGAGTCGTTAGGGCTTTGCTCTTAACTCCTTGTAGAGCCATTAAGGCGTTACTTTCTCAACTCCTTGTGGAGTCATTAGGGCGTGGCACTGAGTTTTAACTCCTTGTGGAGTCGTTAGGGCGTTGCACTTTCTTTAACTCCTTGTAGAGTCAATAGGGTGTTGCACTTTCTTTAATTCCTTGTGGAGTCATTAGGGCGTTGCACTGAGTTTTCTTAACTCCTTGTGGAGTCATTATGGTGTTGTTTTCTGTAACTCCTTGTGGAGTCATTAGGGCGTTGCACTTTAACTCCTTGTGGAGTCATTAGGGCGTTGCAGTTTTCTAACTCCTTGTAGAGTCATTAGGGCGTTGCACTGAGTTCTTTCTTAACTCCTTGTGGAGTCATTAGGGCGTTGCACTGAGTTCTTTCCTAACTCCTTGTGGAGTCATTCGGCGTCCACTTTCTTTCTTAACTCCTCGTGGACTCGTTAGGGCGTTGCACTCTCTCAACTTCTTGTGAAGTCATTAGGGCGCTGCTCTTCCTTTAACTCCTTGTGGAGTCATTAGGGCGTTGCACTGAAGTCTTTCTTAACTCTTTGTAGTCGATAGGGCGTTGCACATTCTGAACTCCTTGTGGAGTCGTTAGGGCTTTGCTCTTAACTCCTTGTAGAGCCATTAAGGCGTTACTTTCTCAACTCCTTGTGGAGTCATTAGGGCGTGGCACTGAGTTTAACTCCTTGTGGAGTCGTTAGGGCGTTGCACTTTCTTTAACTCCTTGTAGAGTCAATAGGTGTTGCACTTTCTTTAATTCCTTGTGGAGTCATTAGGGCGTTGCACTGAGTTTTCTTAACTCCTTGTGGAGTCATTATGGTGTTGTTTTCTGTAACTCCTTGTGGAGTCATTAGGGCGTTGCACTTTAACTCCTCTGTGGAGTCATTAGGGCGTTGCAGTTTTCTTAACTCCTTGTGAGTCATTAGGGCGTTGCACTGAGTTCTTTCTTAACTCCTTGTGGAGTCATTAGGGCGTTGCACTGAGTTCTTTCCTAACTCCTTGTGGAGTCATTCGGGCGTCCACTTTCTTTCTTAACTCCTCGTGGACTCGTTAGGGCGTTGCACTTTCTCAACTTCTTGTGAAGTCATTAGGGCGCTGCTCTTCCTTTAACTCCTTGTGGAGTCATTAGGGCGTTGCACTGAAGTCTTTCTTAACTCTTTGTAGTCGATAGGGCGTTGCACATTCTGAACTCCTTGTGGAGTCGTTAGGGCTTTGCTCTTAACTCCTTGTAGAGCCATTAAGGCGTTACTTTCTTAACTCCTTGTGAGTCATAAGGGCATGGCACTGAGTTTTCTTAACTCCTTGTGGAGTCATTATGGTGTTTTCTGTAACTCCTTGTGGAGTCATTAGGGCGTTGCACTGAAGTCTTTCTCAACTCTTTGTAGTCGATAGGGCGTTGCACATTCTGAACTCCTTGTGGAGTCGTTAGGGCGTTGCTCTTAACTCCTTGTAGAGCCATTAAGGCGTTACTTTCTTAACTCCTTGTGGAGTCATAAGGGCATGGCACTGAGTTTTCTTAACTCCTTGTGGAGTCATTATGGTGTTTTCTGTAACTCCTTGTGGAGTCATTAGGGCGTTGCACTTTAACTCCTTGTGGAGTCATTAGGGCGTTGCAGTTTTCTTAACTCCTTGTGGAGTCATTAGGGCGTTGCACTGAGATCTTTCTTAACTCCTTGTAGAGTCATTAGGGCGTTGCACCGAGTTCTTTCTTAACTCCTTGTAGAGTCATTAGGGCGTTGCACCGAGTTCTTTCCTAACTCCTTGTGGAGTCATTAGGGCGTTGCACTGAGTTCTTTCCTAACTCCTTGTGGAGTCATTACGGCGTGCACTGAGATTTTATCAACTTCTTGTGAAGTCATTAGGGCGCTGCTCTTCCTTTAACTCCTTGTGGAGTCATTCGGGCGTCCACTTTCTTTCTTTACTCCTTGTAGAGTCGTTGGGGCGTTGCACCGAGTTCTTTCTTAACTCTTTTTTTTGTTTCTCTGCTAGAGCTGTGATGTTTACCAATGGTGAGATTTTGCTTGCGTCCGTTTTTACCCACCATTAAGGCATATGTATTCCGACTTCGAGGGATGTCAGATAATTCGACACCCTACCCACCATGCTACCGTGCTATCTATAGACAGGGAGTGGGCACAGCAAACTTTAGAGGAACGTACCAAGACTTGGTCACTCAATAGCCATTTCCTTATACGCGAACTCCTTGATCTGTCATTGGACCATTACTCTAAAAAGAACGGTTAAACAGATTTCAATTTTATTATCGTGTTCCAAAACTTGGGTCTCTACACATAAGTTTTCGTGTGACGACCAAAGAAAACTTGTCTCAGAAATCTACATCTGGGTATGTCAAATATTTAAGCTGATCACATTAGATCTAAAGAAATGTGGTTTTAAAACTATTTACACAGCTGGACTTTTTCTTGAACACACTCCAGTACAAATCTACAAGTACCTTAGTCTACCACGGAAGATACCTTCTATGATTTAGTATGCGCATAAAATTTTAAAAGGTCAAACAAAACAAAAAAAACAAAACAACTGGGTCATGAACACCTCAAACTCTTTTTTTTGGCACTGCGATTGCTCTGGCTGCGCGAGTGCCCATATGCGCAATCATACACCTGAAATTCACGTGTTAGTGCCCACGAGCTTATGTATGCGTAAACATACACTATTGTTTGTGTTCAATTTTTGGTGAAAATATCTATTCTTATTGCTATTTTTTAGTTTTCTAAATCATGCCTTTATACAAAAGTACTGTAGAAGTAGAAAAGAAAACGTTCTATTCCCGACACAAACATACAAAGGCAAGTCAAGTGTGTGAAGAGAGCAAGTGTCAGTCGAGATGTGTAGGCCACGTTCAAATGAGAATTGAAAACACGCCTGAGGAATCTAAAGAAGACATGCAAAGGAAACCATTAACGGATATGGCGTTTGGTTAATTAGAACTGAAACACGGAACATCAAAATCTTGGTAGGTTGGCCCCGTTAAGGTAATTGAATTCCGAATTCGGGAATGGTATCTATGCACACCAGTGTGCATGCGTTTTTTCAATTCGTTTTGTTTGTTTTGTTTGTTTTTGTTTTTTTTTTAACATTCATTTGTCCGTTTCTACAGACACAAAATGGACTCTTTCGAAAGTCAGAATGTGTTTTTAAAGTATGCAAGCAGTTCTCCTGCGTTTGCACATGGGGCCTAGGTTTAATACTCTAATCCAAAGGACTTTAGGGTTAATGGAGTAAGTACCGATGTTAACTCCAGGGTAAAATCCCCTAAAACGTGTGTGTGTGTGTGTGGTGTGTGTGTGTGTGTGTGTGTGTGTGTGTGTGTGTGTGTGTGTGTGAAAGAGAGGGGAGAGAGAGAGAGAGAGAGAGAGAGAGAGAGAGAGAGAGAGAGAGAGAGAGAGAGAGAGAGTGTGTGTGTGTGTGTGTGTGTGTGTGTGTGCGTGCGTGCGTGCGTGCGTGCGTGCGTGCGTGCGTGCGTGTTGTGTGTGTGTGTGCTACAGTAGTTTGCAAATATGTGTACGTGTTGACATGTTTGCGTACAAGTGTGTAAAAAAGCTACATGTTTCTTTGAACTGATGTATCATAATAAAAGTGAAACAGTAAGAACACAATTTTACACTTTTGTTTCTCATTTCACAAAACCCAAGAATATGGTGAAGAAAAAGGAGGTGAGAGAGAGAGAGAGAGAGAGAGAGAGAGAGAGAGAGAGAGAGAGAGAGAGAGAGAGAGAGAGAGAGAGAGAGAGAGAGAGAGAGAAGAGGGGGGGGGATGATCAAACTGAGGATGGGCAAGGGATGGTTACAGACGATCGACTAACAAGAACAAAAAGAGGGGGGAAAAAATGAACCGGGCATCCAGACATTCAGATCATCACTGGGGTATAAATCAATTGGAAGGCGGATTCAGACCAAGACGGTGCAAGGTAATAGCCATCTCATTAAGGCCTCTTTCCAGTCTCCCTCCCCTCGGTCAGTCTTCCCTTTCAGACAGACCGCACAAGTACGTACTTTACGTACAGATAATTGCAGCACACAGACGCAGGGGATGGCAGGCTGTAAAAGACATCTTTTGTCCTAGCTCTCCTTCGTCTTTGAGGGCGTACGCATTTGTCAACAGTAGTTATCAACAGTACACCCACTCGCTGGCGAACCTCCCCCCTAAAAAAAAACAACCCAAAACCTAAAACAAACCCAACCACAAAAAGCTGCATGAAAGCACACACACACATACACGTAAAATTGAACACACACACACACACACACACACACACACACACACACACACACACACACACACACCACCGTGCAGTATTTCTTTTTGTGTGTGTTTTTTTCATGTGCAATGTGCTGCCTATCTGCAATCCTTGGGAATGACATGAATCTTTCAAAACACCCACGCAGTCATTGCTCAGTCCTCCTCCCCAACAAACACACACAAACTGGATGCATCAACATGCCGGCCAGCAATCTCATTCATGCACACACACTCGCGTATATGCGCGCACACATACCCACGCATGTGCGCGCACATGAGTACACACACACACACACACACACACACACACTGACCTACCTGCCAGCGTGCTTGCACGAAGTGCATGCACACGTCAAAATATGCGACAAGACGAGTAGGAGAAAAAGCTTTTTTTTTCGGGGGTGGGGGGGATAGTAACAAAGAAAAGGAAGTGTGAGCCAGCTACAGCGGAACAACGTAAGCAGTTTGGAGAACAATCCTTAGCCTAGCCTACATCAAATGGGTGAAATGGGGTTTCCTGTTTCAGGCTACTGCCACTTGGGATCATCATTACATCGGAACCGTGGCATTTTAGAACGACAAAATATCAGCTACAGTTTTTTTCAAATAAAAACGTCATGAACACACGCATACTCCAGAACGCTTCGGACTAACAGTTTGTCGGACTGGTACTAGATCTATTTTCGATGAAACAATCGACCAGACGACATAAAAAGCACGCGACTTTTCAAAGAAAGCCATGGAATCCAAAGCCTACCCTTTTACACCAACAGTTCATGTCATCTATTACAGTTCAACAATATCGGATAAGAAACAAAAAGGCTTTGGTGCATGCACTATCGTTGTGCTTGGTTTTATGTCAACTAGGGCCTATCCTGGCATCTTTCTTTTTCCTTAGCTTCCATTTGCCAGAGTTCTCCCTGCCATGAAATGGTTCTAGTTATTTTTCTGTTGTCAGACTTGAAGCACTTACTCTGATACCAAGGTAGCCAAGCAAGAAAATAACCAAGCAAAGACTGATCGAGAGCGTTCAGATTTTCGCAAAGCAAAACTTTGAAACATCACATGATTTTGATGTCTGGGTTTAACGTCGTTTGATCGAATTTATGTCGTCTGCAGTGTTGCTATCAGGCAGGGCGTTGTTAAAATGGTTGTAGGAAAAAAAAGTCACAGGAAAAAAAGTCACAGAAAAAGTCACAAAATTGGGTAGGAAAAAAAGTCACGGGGAAAAAAGTCACAATCAGGTCAAACAAAGCCAAGTAAAATCCAGTTTACAAAACACACACACACACACACGCACGCACGCGCCACACACGCACGCACGCATGCAGGCCAGAGAATAAAAGTAAAATAAGATTAATATCATCAAGAAAATTGTGCAGTGCAGTACAATGCAAACACACACACACTCACACACACACACGCACGCACGCGCGCACGCATGCACACACGCAGGCCAGAGAATAAAAGTAAAATAAGAGCAATATCATCAAGAAAAATGTGCAGTGCAGTACAATGCATACACACACAACGCACACACACACACGCACGCACGCACACACCCGCTCTTGTGACTTTTTTTCTGTGACTTTTTTTCCTGTGACTTTTTTTCCAATTACCGTTAAAATGACTGCATAGTGTGCATGCGTATGTGCGTGCGTGTGTGTGTGTGCCTATCTAGGCTTATGGGAGAGGGTGCTTTTCGCCCCCAAATAAAAAAAAGAGAAACGAAGAAAATCTGGGGGATATTCATGCCTGCCATACTCTATAGATCTATTATAAAACAATGCACTTGATGTATTTTTTAAGACAACTTGTGTACTTTGAAAATGATGCAAAAAAGCAATTGTATTACTAATGCACCATCTGGAAATAAAACTTTCAAACTAGATAGCAGAAAAACGATATCGAAATAATAATCACGATGCTAATCGCCAAAATGGAACCAAAGATGTGTTTGTCTTCAAAATTCAAAACAATCAACCCAGTGAGTCTTTGCACCCTCATTCCTCCCCCCCCCACTCACCCTCCCACCCCCCAAAAAAAAGGAAAAGGTCCAAGGTCCAAAAGATATTTAAATGTTTGAAATAATCAATCGCCTATACGAAATTAAACTGATAAAAATTGATTACATTGGGCTAACAACTTAGGCTGGTTGAAACCGCGAAAATATTTCAAATTTAGGTCTCAACAATCCTCGGTACAAATCTAAGGCCAAAATGCTATTACTCTATTATAAAAAGCTGTCACATGTACTCAATCGCACTTTACCTTTAAGATTTGACGAATTGCAAGCTGAAAATGTAGCGTATTTCAACATGGCTGCTGGAATGAATAAAAAAACCAACGCTTTTAGCCTTTCTTCCCGGTCGGCTCGTCTGGAGATTGGCTAGCTTTCGTCACAACTTCCCATGTGGCGGCTTTTCATTGGTTAGCCCAATTCTTGCAAGAAGCGATATTATGAGGTCAAGGCCATGAACACAAGTTTGAATATGGGTTAAGGTCAACTTAGGTACGCTTTTTACTGAAATTGTGTGTGACAATCGTAGTTTCTGTGAAGTGACACAAGTCAAAAGCATGCTAACGGAAGCAACAAAAATAGAAGTTTACGTGGAATTTCTTGTCCACAAGGTCCATGATCAGAATCGGAGCTTGGTATATTTTTAAGAAGGCACGAAAACAAAAGATTATGATGGGGGGGGGGGGGGGGGGGGGGGGGGAAGGAGTAAGACGGGGGCCTGAAAAGAGTTGCGGTTTACCTTGGAGCTAACATCAGTAAGCCTACTGACTCCATTTAATCTAGTCAATCTTTGGCCCCCCCCAAAAAAGGAAAAGTTTGCCTAGATCTATGTCACCGCCAGGTCTATGTTCGTCTATTCTCAGGGAAGAATCTCCCAAGATTTCAATGTCATCAACACTCATCTAAGACTTTGTTACTTAGTTTAGATCTATGTTTGTTCTTTGTTATTCTATCCCCGCTGCGTCTATGCTCATGCCACTCTGGGTCTACATGCCTCAAGAAAATCATCTCCTATGTCTACAATTATTCAGGAAAAAGTAATGAGGAAAGTTACTTTTTTACTTTTTACTTTTACAGTTCGTCCCAACAACACAGTTTGTCGTAAACTACGGCTAACTGCGTTACTGCCTTGAACTTTTCAGCACCAAAATAATGCAATGGCAAAAGTTCTCCTATGTCTACAAATGACAAAATTTACAATACCGCATGCACACGTAAAAATAAAAATAAAGCACATGTAAAAATAAAGCACCTGGATGCTTATTCCATTATCTTCAGAATAAATGAATAAGACAAAGGAAACAAATAAAAGAAGTATGTGTTCTTAAAATCTACATTGCCACAACAGATATGTTGGATTTGTCTATGATTCACATATCTGTACCTTTCCTTCACAGCAATCTATGTTTCCTGGATCTATACTTGGTCGTCAAAGTTCTCATGCTGTTCTGACACACGTTCGTCCCAACAACACAGTTCGTCGTAAATTACGACTAACTGCGTTAGCCGCCCCCCCCCCCCCCTGTAAAAACAACAACAACAACAGAACTAAATTAAACATATCCTTAACCAATGTAAGTTCAATATAATGCACTACATCAGCATTTTAGAAGCTCCTCATACATTTTTGTCAACTTTCTGACTTCAGTTCCAAGTTGTGACAAAGTGCCTTGAACTTTTCAGTACCAGAATAATGCAATGGCAAAAGTATTAAAAAAAGAAATGATAATAAAGATACCACCTAGTCCACCACCATACTCCTCCCCCTAAACCTCCTCCCGCTTACCATATTCCCCATTCGCCTAACCCCCACCATACTCCCCCTCCCCCTTACCATATTCCCCCCTTACCTAACCCCCACCATGCTCCCCTACCATACTCCTCCTCGTACCTAAGCCCACCATACTCCTCCCCTAAAACCTACCCCTACCCCCACCATACTCCTCCCTCTCCCTCCTCTACCCCCCCACCATACTCCTCCCTCTACCCCCACCTATACTCCCTCACCCCCCTCCTCTACCCCCACCATACTCCCCCTTCCCTCTACCCCACCATCCCCTCCCCCTTCCCTACACCTGCCCGCACCATACTCCTCCTCCTCCCCCCTCCCTCTACCCCTACCATCCTCCTCTCTCCCCCCTCCCTCTACCCCCACATCCTCCTCCCTCTACCCCCACCTTCTACCCCCACCATCCTCCTCCCTCTACCCCCACCTTCTACCCCCACCATCCTCCTCCCTCTACCCCCACCTTCCTCCTCCCTCTACCTCCACTTCCTCCTCCCTTACCCCTACCCACCCCTCCTCCCCCCCCCCCTACCACCCTCCTCCTCCCCCCTCCCTCTTACCACCCTCCTCCTCCCTTCTCCCTCTACCCCTACCATCCTCCTCCCTCTACCCCCACCATCCTCCTCCCTCTACCCCCACCATCCTCCTCTCCCCCCCTCCCTCTACCCCCACCATACTCCCCCTTCCCTCTACCCCCACCATCCCCTCCCCCTTCCCTACACCTGCCCCCACCATACTCCTCCCCCCCTCCCTCTACCCCCACCATACTCCCCCCTCCCTCTACCCCACCATACTCCTCCTCCTCCCTCCTCCCTCTACCCCCACCATCCTCCTCCCTCTACCCCCACCTTCTACCCCCACCATCCTCCTCCCTCTACCCCCACCTTCCTCCTCCCTCTACCTCCACCTTCCTCCTCCCTCTACCCCTACCATCCTCCTCCTCCCCCCTCCCTCTACCCCTACCATCCTCCTCCTCCCCCCTCCCTCTACCCCTACCATCCTCCTCCTCCCCCCTCCCTCTACCCCTACCATCCTCCTCCCTCTGCCCCCACCATCCTCCTCCTCCCCCCTCCCTCTACCATCCTCCTCCTCCCCCCTCCCTCTACCCCCACCATCCTCCTCCCTCTACCCCACCATACTCCTCCTCCCCCCCTCCCTTCTACCCCCACCATGCTCCTCCCCCCTCCCTCTACCCCCACCATCCTCCTCCCCCCTCTACCCCCACCATACTCCTCCCTCTACCCCCACCATACTCCTCCCCCCTCTAGCCCCACCACACTCCTCCCCCCTCTACCCCACTATACTCCTCCTCCCTCCCCACCAGTCTCCTCCTCCCCCACTTCTCCACCCTCCCTAGACCTGCCCCCATCATACTCCCGCTATCTTTCCTCCACCCTCAATATACATTTTTTTAAGGGCATAATTTTTTTACAACTACTAGGAAGACAGTGAAACTCTCACTGAAATTCGAACCCATGACACAAAGATCATACAGGCAACAAGTCTGTTGTCTTATCCAACAGGCTACAGTGCCTGTCTATTAGCTAACTGAAAATAGGGAAATATATATCTGATTTCAGGCTGAGAAGTGTGTAGGATATAAACAATTGTTATTGTGCTGTATTATGTTCTTTTCTACCATAATGATCTAAAAAAGTTGTTTTTGTTATGTTTATTCATTTTCTATTTTATTTTTTATTTTTGGTTGTTTTTCCGGCAATATGCATACTTTCGTAGATTTCCGTAAATAAACGGGAAAAGCCAAGGTCTATTTTTTTATGTGAGTAGTCGTCAGTTGTTGAGTTGATGGGGCAAAATGTAAATATTGTCTAATTTCCTTCATTCCTGTTTATGATGTATGTATATATTTTGGCTATTGGTATTATGAAACAGTGTAGGGGGGGGGGGGGGGGGGGGGGATGAGGAGGGAACAGCACAACAGGTGCTGAGAACATCTACGGTAACCTAAAGTGTCCAAATTGCCAGTTCCAGAAGTGTTGCAAAACTTATTGCTTACCATGTCTCCCATGGGCACAGATTCATTGTTTCCCACGCTAATGTTGTTGACTATGATAGTAAGTATGTGTATGCAAACCGATTTGCTGTCACTCTGATGTCAGAATTAAGTCCTTGGCGGCTGTACTATCTTCCATCTATTTCATTTTATTACCAACATCTCTCCTCTCTCTCTCTCTCTCTCTCTCTCTCTCTCTCTCTTCTCTCTCTCTCTCTCTCTCTCTCTCTCTCTCTCTCTCTCCTCTCCTCTCTCTCTCTCTCCTCTCTCTCTCTCTCTCTCTCTCTCTCTCTCTCTCTCTCTCTCTCTCTCTCTCTCTCTCTCTCTCTCTCTCTCTCCTCCCTCCCGTTGGAAGGATTTTCCCCCGGAGTTAACATCCGTGCTGACTCCACTCTCCCCATTAAGTCTTTCGGATGAGACTGTAAACCGAGGCCCCGTGTGCGAACGCATGCAGAACATCTTGCGCACACGTTAAATCCTGTTCCGCTTTTCGTAATGTGTAGGCCATTGTGTGCCAGTGGGAACAGATGACAATATTTACAAAACTGCATACACACGGGGACTGGATGAAAAAAGCACAAGAGTGCTTATCC
>CM060350.1:8515960-8520797 GCA_030674155.1 Stramonita haemastoma
TTTTGGTTGAGTTCAAGGCTGTCCATTCGCTGATGTTTGTCCTCCCACCTCTCCCTTCCTTATCATCTGAAAATGAAGAGAATGAAATGCTCAGTATGACCCATCATGCTATCTGACTGTGAATCCTGGACACAAAGAAAAGATGATGAAAAATTAATCATGGCAACTGAGTTTTAAAAAAAAAAATTTTTTAGGCTACTGAGGGTCAGTTGGACAAAGAAAAGAACAAAAGAAGTATATTACACGATCTGAGAACAACAAAGGAAATTTCTAACATTAACTAATGAAAGTGTGTGTGTGTGTGTGTTGTTGTTGCTTCGATTTTACGTCTGTTCACTCAAAGTGATATTAGACGATGGGAAGGGAAGGGGAGGGTCTAGTATGTTGATGGGTGTGTGCAGTAAAATGGGTGTCTTTTTCTTAATAATGTATACAGTACATAGATTTGGGCTAAACAGAAATAACAACAAGTAAATACATAACAAATGCTAGTATGACTTAAAACTATAACAAATTTCCTAAAGAACTATTCATTAAAGATTTTGTTATACGAAATGCCAAATTAAGATTTTAAAAATCTTATCCAAGGATTTTTCCGAGAAAGAGGGTAAGAATGGTTTTAGACTCTTACATTCAAAAATTATGTGATTGTTTGTAATTTTCTCACCGCACAAAATTTTATTTTTTGCTATATTTAGTGATGAACGCATTCAGTTTTATCCGGAAAAATAAGCCCTAACCTTTTAGTGTGTGTGTGTGGGGGTGGGGGGTGGGGGGGTGGGGGGGGGTGGGAGAGAGAGAGAGAGAGAGAGAGAGAGAGAGAGAGGAGAGGAGAGGAGAGAGAGAGAGAGAGAGAGAGAGAGAGAGAGACGAGAGAGAGAGAAGAGAGAGGAGAGAGAGAGAGGAGAGAGAGAGAAGAGAGAGAGAGAGAGAGGAGAGAGAGAGAGAGAGAGAGAGAGAGAGAGGGAGAGAGAGAGAGAGAGAGAGACAGAGAAGACAGAAGGGCAGAAGAGGTACAACGACAGACAGAAGACAGACGCAAGAGAAAAAGGAAGAAACATAGAGACAGAAATAACACCACGGCTGACCTATGTTCGTTTTCACAATCTTTATATCGTTTTTTTTTATATATTTCACATCATGTGATAAATTACCTAACTAAATGACATTAAGACCCACAGCTTTGTGCTTTCAAGGGCAAGGGCTTGCAGACTGGGCGTGACCAGTGTCACATCCATATCCTGGGAGTTGGATTTCAACTGGAATGGGGATTTCCATTCTGTACTGTGCACAGTTCCCCCAACTGTCAATGGGTACTGCCCTCTTTAGGGTCAGGGAAGGTAATTAAAGCAGCGAGCCAGGGAGAGGAGATGGGCGCCGCCCTCAACACGCTGGCCTCTAGAGAAGCTGAGGTCTCTGATGCCTGACTCCCCTACGGCCACACAGGTTATGGGATACCTTTCCTTTAACTTTACTGTGCACACTTTGCTGTGAACACAGCTTGTAGCTGCAGTCTTCTCTTTGTTACAAACAGTTTTCGTGATTGTGTATGGTGACTGTAAGCTATATGTCACTAAACATCTGGACTGGCCAAGACAGTCCTACAGGGAACAGTAAAGGAGGAGAGACGAAGAGGCAGACAGAGGCAAACGATGGGAAGACATCATCAGAGAGTGGACGGACCTTGGGTGGAGCTATCTGCTACAGAGGGCGGAGGACCGTGAGGAGTGGAGGAAGCTGGTTGCAAAATCTTTAGTGGTGCCCCACGTTCTGCGGGACTACAGGACAGGTGAAGGTGGAGGTAAGCTGTAAGTTCTCTGATGGCATGTAGACGTGTGATTTGTTTCTTTTATCCTTTAGATGTGTAATTCTTTTTTCGTAACCTAACTGAATTTCTCTGTTGGAAATAATAAAGCAAACTGGAGAAGGAATTAAAACGTTTCTCATTCCTCTTGTGTTGTATTCATTTTCTTTGGTTCTCCCTGGTTTTTGTGATGTTTCTGTCAGCACAATTAACAAATTTTGTTTTCAGCTGATTAAAAAAAACAAACACCAAGCAAGTCAAAACAAACCAACAAAAAAAGAAAAAAAAACAGCAAAAGTCTCACTTCATCCTATAGATGTTCTCTCTACATAGATTTTTCAAATCAGAATCAAACATTTTCCCAAACATAACATCCCCCCCCCCCTCCTTCAAACTTTTGGATACAACCCTTTACATTTCAGGTTCTAGAATGGAGACCCAACAACAACAAAAAAATGAATGTAGACATTTAACAGATCTGTCATATTTATAAACTTTTTGGGATGGGGTGGGCGTGGGGGTAGGGGTGGAGGAGGGGGGAGGTAAGGGATGGGCCAGGTGGGGGGGGGGGGGGGTGTTCTTATTTTTTTTTCTTTTTTCATTACTTAGCCTTTCCAATACGTTAAGTTGAGCCGCTGTCCAATCGAAGGCCAGGAACTGTACAATAGGAAAGGGTTATTGGAATGTGCAGTTATTTCCCCTTCTTAAGCATGCCTGCGTTACAAGTTTTCTTTGGTCTGTAACTTACTTCCCAGCCTTCTCTTTTCTTCCCAGTTTGACGAAATAAATCGAACTGAAAGTCAAAGTCTTTTGGATCAGAGTATAAACTAAAGCCCTGTTTTGCCAATGCACACAGAACATCTCGTACACACGTTAAAAACCCCATCACACCTTTGGAAAGAGTAGGCCATTGCGTACCGGTAGGAACTGAAGACAGAAAAAAAACAACAACCGGCAAGCATATATGCGTCGTGTTTAGACACCATCCCTGAAGTCGGAATGCGGCTACCTAAATGGGCGGGGGAGGGAATAATCGCATATGCACTAAAAATCTCACCATTACTGAACCCCGGACCAGGGCTCTAGCCTAGGGACGAAATAAAAAAAGAAAAGAAATGAGGTGACAGCCCTGCTATGGCTTTCCTGGTCGGTAGGGGTGTAAACAATCTGGAATGAAATGGACAGAAAAGTTCTTTGTTTTAAATCGTTGATGAATCAAGGAATTGGAATCTGGCCTGTGGGGGTGCTTCATCAAGAGACTTGAGTGGATTGTTGATTTTGATCATTTATTTATTTTATTCTTTTATATCGAGGACAATGGAATAGCATTTATATCTTTTTTTTTTATTTTTACATCCAGTCCCTATGTGTATGCAGTTTTGTAAATGTTGTTATCTGTTCCCAAGAGCACATGATGGCCTAGGGGGGTGCGAACGCACGCGAGAACATCTTGCGCACATGTTAAATCCTGTTCCGCTTTTCGTAAGAGTAGGCCATCGTGTGCCTCGGTTTATGGTCTCATCCGAAAGATTTTTGATGTATTCCTCATCGTCAAACGCTTACATAACAGCTATTGTTGTCCGTCATATGAGCGAAAATGCTTTGTGCTACCGCTGCATCAATGTGTTTTTTGTTCCAAACAAACAAACAAACGAACAAACAACAAAGCTAATCCAGAGTCCATGCTCTGCATATTTTGGGGACCCCCCCCCCCCTACAAAAAAAAAGCATAACTGATTTTTTTACCCACTGTAGAGAAACGCGTGATGGCATGCAGCCAAACAAGGAAGCTACTACTCCGAGAAAGAGAGAGAGAGAGAGAGAGAGAGAGAGAAGAGAGAGAGAGAGAGAGAGAGAGAGAGAGAGAGAGAGAGAGAGAAAAGAAAAGAAGGGAAAAAGACCAGACAGGGAAAGAAGACAGGGCAAGAAGAAAAAGGTTAATAAGGGTTTTCGAAATAAAATTACAAAAAAAGAACAATTTGAAAAAAGAAAAAAGAGGGTTAAAAGATTTAATTTTATGTTTGGTTAAAAACGAGGGTCGGGAAAAAAAAAAAAAAAAAAAAAAAAAAAAAAAAAAAAAAAAAAAAAAAAAAAAAAAAAAAAAAAAAAAAAAAAAAAAAAAAAAAAAAAAAAAAAAAAAAAAAAAAAAAAAAAAAAAAAAAAAAAAAAAAAAAAAAAAAAAAAAAAAAAAAAAAAAAAAAAAAAAAAAAAAAAAAAAACCCCCCCCCCCCCCCCCCCCCCCCCCCCCCCCCCCCCCCCCCCCCCCAAAGAACAAACAAAAAAGGCCATGATAGGGAAAGGGAGTTTGGGAAATTTTGGGGAAAAAAAAAAAAAATTAAAAAAAAAAAAAATTTTAAAAAGGAATTTAAGGGGAAATTAAATAAAAAAAAAAAAAAAAAAAAAAAAAGGACATAAGAACTGGATTTTTTTTCCCAGGGGAGGAAAAAAGGGGAAACGGGTCCGTTGAGGGTTTTACCATCAAGGGAAGTAAATTGAAGAAAGGGGGAGGAAGGAGAGAGGGGAAAAAGAGGAAAAAAAGAGCGAGAATGAGAGAAAACGGGGGCCCGGGGGGATGAGCGGGGGGAGAGGGGGGAGGGGAGAGGAGACAGACAGCCAAAAACAGACAGAGACAGACGACAAAACAGACAGACAGCAAAAGACACAGACAGGACCGACAGAAAGACAGGGGCAAAACGACAGCCCAAAAAAAAGAAAAAGTGCTTAACTTTAAGGGGTTTTTCGTAAAATCAACCCAAATCCTTACACACAAACCCAAACCCCCACCACCTTTGAAAAAAGAAAAAAAGGGTTAAAAAAAAATTTATTATTGTATGTCCTCGGCCCCCTTAACAAAAGAGGAAATGCAGAAAACAAAAAAACACCCATCACCAAAATTAAAAAGAGAAATTTAAAGAGAGGGGTTTAGTTTTTTAAGGGGGAAAAAATAACAGCCCAAAAACATGCCCCCCCCCCCCCCCCCCCCCTTTTAAAAACCCCCCACCAAAAAACCCCCACAAAAAAAAAAATGACCCT
>CM060350.1:8520897-8528397 GCA_030674155.1 Stramonita haemastoma
CTGCACTCCTAAGAAATCACCATAGTTTTCTAGCCTAGGCACCAAAAAGCCCCTAACCAAAGAAACATCATCAATTCATGATAAATGATTATAATAATCAAAATGTCATGACTGGCACTAAAATAGTGCTATACTTTAAAACGTGACTTTGAAATCAACCTTCCTCTATGTCAACTCCTTAGGACATCAATCTGAACTCTCTTAAAAAAAAAACACGAAAAAAAATCCTCTGAAATCAGAATAATAGCTGCCTAATGGCCAGTATTTGTCAACAGCCTTACACACACGCGCACGCCCTTTAGGGTCAGGGAAGGAAGGTAAAGCAGCGAGGGAGAGGAAGGAGATGGGCGTAACTGCCCTCAACATGCTGGCCCCTAGAGAAGCTGAGGTCTCTGACACTTCGCTCCTCTACGACCTCATAGGTTATTATGGGAACACGTTTACCTTTTATGCACGCAAACTTCTCATCATCCAGTGTGTACTTACAGTCTCACAGTGATTCATTCCTAGGTGGGGTGAGTGAGACAGACTCGCGTTTCTGAAGCAACCCCCCCCCCCCCTTGCACCTCCCCCTTCCTCCGCCCTTGGCGTTAAACTGTGGAGCGCCTAACCATAGCCAGTAGGATTATATAGGCAAAAGTGATTGTATGTACATGTACTCGTGAGAGAGGAGAGAAGAGAGAGAGAGAGAGAGAGAGAGAGAGAGAGAGAGAGAGAGAGAGAGAGAGAGAGAGAGGAGGAGAGAGAGAGAGAAGAGAGAGGGAAAGAGAGAGAGAGGGGAAAGAGAGAGAGAGGGGGAAGAGAGAAGAGAGAGGGGGAAAGAGAGAGAGAGAGAGAGAGGGTGGTGAGGTGAGAGGGAGAGAGAGAGAGAGAGAAGAGAGAGAGAGAGAGGGAGGGGGGTTTACTGATTTTTTTTGGTTTGTTTGTACTAGATCTATTCCCAAAGAAACAAACACAAAATTATAATACTAGTCATGAGAACAATAGTGGTAATGATAAGAATGACGATGATGGTGATAGCAATATATAATGATAGTAACAATAACATTAGCAATGATAATAATAACAACATAAAGGTAATGGAATAATAACAATGATGTAATAATAACAATGATGTAATAATAACAATGATAATAAATAGCCTGAATGGCCTTTCTAAAAAATCCATCCCTTCATCTCCCCAACTCCACCCCCCCACCAACACACAACACACACACACACACACCACACACACACACACACACACCACACACACACACACACACACACACACACACACACACTACACACACACACACACACACACACTACACACACACCCCACACACACACACACCACACACACACACACACACACACACACACACACACACACACACACAAAATGGGAATTGATTGAAATACACTTAAAAAAATTAATAAATATCAAAAAGAAATACACTAAAAAGTGTGTACACTGTAGCCTCTATTAACGAATTTAAAGGTTAAAATACCCTCTATTGTATTCCCCTAGATAAGGTTAAGCAGCATTGAGCGTGGTTACCAAAAATGTGCGCCTTGGCTTCAGTACAGTCCCCCACTTCACCCAGCTGTCAATGGGTACCTGCCCTCCTTAGGGCCAGGAAAGATAAAGCAGCGAAAGAGAGGAGATGGGCGCCCCCTCAATATTCTGGCTCCTAGAGAAGCTGAGGTCTCTGACATCTTGCTCCCTAACGAAACCCCTTATGTTATGGGAACACTTTAACCTTCGTATTCAATAAGCAAAAACACATTCAGCTAGGGCAGATGGCAAAGTTTGAGTCATGTTTGGAACTTTGTAAACACAAACAATCGTAAAAACAATCAATCAACAAAAAAATGCCATAAACGAGCAAATAAATAAACGAGCCAACAATCCATCAACTAGCCAACTTAACAACGAATCAATTAACCAATCCATCAAATAACCAAACTAAGTAATCAACAACCCTCCCCCCCCCCCCCCAAAAAAAAAAAAAAAAAAAAAAAGAAACAAAAAAACCCACCCCAAAACAAAACAAAACAAAACAACAACACCGACAAAAACAGACAAAAAAACCCCATGATGATCTCAAAATTGAAGGTGTGATAAATGAAAAAAAAAAAATCTCATTAGCCAGTGGGAGTAGACCAAAATTTAAAAAAGTATGTAAAATGTAGTTCATTTCCGTTAAAAATATGTCAAATCATTGTACTAGCAGTGTTGCAAAAGTAGCACATCACAATAAATCACAGCATATTTATGTAATAATTCTATGTGACACAGCTTATCATCACTTACAATAAATACAGGCCTACCCATAGACTGTTTCTGCCCAGGCCCCATAATAATAATCTCTATAAATCAAGCCTTGCATATTCAGGAAGAACATTGTGGAATAACCTACCTCCCTGTCTGAAATCAGTTCCTTCTAAACAAAAGTTTAAGAAGCTTTTGAAGAGACATTTTGATGGACAAACTGTAAGTCCACGATTATGTTCGATACTACCTCACATTTGGATGTTTGTTTGTTATTCATGCCCATGTTATTTTGTATTTCTATCATTTGTATGTATGACGTGAGCTTATGTTGTACTGTCTTGGGTCTGGGTTTTTTGTTGTTGGTTTTTTTTATCTTGAGAGATTTGTTGTAAAAAAAAAAAATCCTCATTTTTTTTAGTTTTTCAGCAACGTTGATATTTGTCTTTGCATGCTTTAGAAGTCAACTTTTATGATTTTTTTTTTTAGTAAGGGCAGGATGAAAAAAAAGTTGTGTAATTTTAATCTTTTACCCTCAATAAAGATCATTTTGACTTGACTTGACTTGACTTGACTTAAAGGGGGACGTGATAACCTACTGGTCAGAACATTGCGCTCGCAATTTGATGACCCAGGTTCGAATTCCGTTGAGGAGATTTTTCCCCTGGAGTTAACATCAGTGCTGACTCCACTCTCCCCCAAAAGTCTTTCGGATGAGACTAAAAACCGAGGCCCCGTGAGCGAACGCACGCAGAGCATCTTGCGCACACGTTAAATCCTGTTCCGCTTTTTTGTAAGAGTAGGCCATTGTGTGCGGGTGGGAACAGTAGACAATATTTACAAAGGGGCATACACACGGGGGCTGGGTGTAAAAAATCACAAGAATGCTTATTCCATTATCCTTCATATAAAAGAATAAAACATTTTTTTAAATATTAATATTAACCTAGAGTATAATATAATGACTTGACTCAAACCTGTTATTTGGCTCTTTATTCAGTGATTGGGGCACTGAACCGATTTTTGGATTTTTTGTTTTTCGTTCCGGGGCTTAGAGCTCTGAGGTTCACCCAGTGTGAGATTTTTTTTCGCTTGCGACCCCCTTGTTATCCAAACATTAAGGTAGCCGCATTCGCATTCCGACTTCAGTGATAACTGAATTTTACTACTGGCAGTGCGCACTCTCCCCCCCCCCCCCCCTAAATCCTCGGGCATAAACATCTAACTTACACTGCAAACATATTATTAGGTCTATCATATAATGACTCATTTGCAAGCACACAGTGACAAGGGTTTTTCCGGTTTTCATATTTTCCCAGTTGTTATGATAAACGATTTAAGTTGAATTATTTCTGGACACCTAGAGCAGCCAGTTGGAAGTCTCTCTTTTTTTAGCATGTCATTGGTAGTAAGTCGAACCTGAACATCTTGCGCACACATTAAATCCTGTTCCGCTTTTCGTAAGAGTAGGCCATCGTGTGTCGGTGGGAACAGATGACAATATTTACAAAACTGCATACACACGGGGGCTGGATGAAAAAAAAGCACAAGAGTGCTTATTCCATTATCCTCGATAGAAAAGAATAAAATTTTCAAAATGATTCACACTGTGACAAGGGTTTTTTTCGGTTTTCGTTTTTCCCCAGTTATGATAAATAACTGAGTTTGACTTGAATCATTTCTAGACCCCTAGCGCAGTCAGTTGGAAGTCTGTTTTCAGCGTGTCATTGGTAGTAAGTCGAACATGGCGGAGCCCATCCCTCTCCAAGTCACTGGATGCATGCTGGACATGTTCTGTGTCAGCCATAATTACCACCGAACACAGCTGGCTTGATGGTCTTCAGCTGATGAAATTTTAGTCACCATTATGCAGACGTTGAAGATAGAATCCTGATATCTTCTCGTTGAACTTAAAATACTGTTGTTTTTTAAGTTAGAAATAAAACACTCAGCTACCCCCCACCCCCCCACCCCCCACCCCCCGAGGTAAGCAAATTTTTTTTTTTCAAAAAGTAAAAAACATACGTTCACAGACACTCCCGTTCCCCCTACCCCCTTCCCCAGAGAAGCAACCAAATAGAAAAAGAAAACGAATCATACCAACCCCCCCCCCCCCACCTCCCACCAAACAACCACGGATGAGCATGTAAATAATAGCGATTCAATATTCATGGCTGTTAAATTTACCATAAAAATCATTGCAGTGTAAAAGGCTAACACACTGAAAAGAGTGGGAATGCATGTCCCACTAAAAAAAACAAATGCAACAAAGTCAATAATTCCAGAACAAAAAATCAACAACCAAAACATTTGATCCAAAAGATTATTAACAGAAACAGCATTTTCAGGAAATATCAAAACAAACATCATCCAAAACCTTTGTATGCTTAACAAACATCAAAGCAAAAAAAAAAATTATTGCAAAATGCTGTAAGTTCTATTTGACTGAATATATATATAAAAAATTAATTCGTTTACTGCCAGGTTTTTAGGACTGATAAATTCTTATAAGTTAGAAGAAAAAAAAAAACTGAAATCGAATTTAAGTTCAGCCAACCACTACAGTCATATCAGGATTATTTCCGCCAAAAAATATTAAAAAAGAAGCACTCCCATGGGGAGGCTAGAGGCCTGTTAGTATAGGTAACATATCCTCACCTTCTGGAAATTTTGTGCTGGCAATTCCCTCTTTTCTATCCCTCTCTTCGTTTCTGCTTTGTTCCTTTTCTTCATGTCACCACCTTCTTGTCTATTTTCTGCCTCTTGGACCATTCATTTCAGTAAGACTTCGTAACAGGGTGCAGATATTTGATCTGCCGCGACTCTGTACAACTTCTCGGCAACGACAGCACGGTGGGAATTTGGCCTCTAAAAAAAAGAGACTGAATAAACACAACATTATTACCACTGTTGGCAAAGTGTATGCAACGGACGGTTTTCGACCACCCCCCAACGATACAGAACGTCGCACAATTCACAGGTGTGGATCAAAATGTAAATCCACGACGCTGCGATTGGCAGTTCCGATCGCATGGGAGGTAATCTTATTACCGCCTCGTCACAACTTAAAATATAACAATTCTCTCCCATTTCGAAGTCGGATGCGCTGGGCCTGATTTGTCAGGTGCTTAATGGCAGCGCAACGCATTTTCACTCCTATGGCAGACAACAGTAGTTGCTGTATGAGCGTTTGACGGCAAAGAAAAAAAAGTTTAAAGCTTTGCCGACCAAAGAGGCCATATCGGGGCAGTCACCTAGTTGAAATTCAAACCTTAGTTCAGATAATGTGTAAAAAATTCAGTTACACAGAGAGAGAGAGAGAGAGAGAGAGAGAGAGAGAGAGAGAGAGAGGAGAGAGAGAGAGAGAGAGACAGAGAGAGAGAGAAGAGACAGAGACAGAGAGAAGGGCCATACTTTGAGTTAAGTTACCAATGTGTACAGATTTTGTATAAGTCAAAAACTCCAAGGAATGGACAGGTTTTACCTGTTCCAATGTGCGCAGTAATATTCTTTGACGCAAAAAGAATATAACAGTATATAACTATAACATGTTACAGACTGCAAAAATAGCAAGAAAAAATGTGTAAAAGCTTGTTAGAATAAATAATAATAACAAGAAAGTCAAAGTCAAAGTCAAAAACACTTTGACCATCCCCTGAAGGGCAACCACAACAAACAAACACAACACACACACACACACACACACACACACACACACACACCACACACACACACACACACACTCTCTCTCTCTCTCTCTCTCTCTCTCTCTCTGTCTCTGTCTCTCCCTCTCTCTCCCTGTGTCTCCTCTGTCCGTCTCTCTCTGTCTCTCTCTCTCTTGCGCATCCACGCGTGCGCGCACACATACACACACACACACACACACACACACACACACACACGCACACACACACACACACACACACACACACACACACACACACACACCACGCACGCACGCACACACACACACACACACACACCACACACACACACACACACACACACACACACACACACTGGCAATTAATAAAAAGCAGACACATATAATGCCCGGAAAAATACCATTCTCCCCCCCCCCCCCCACCAAATATCGAGCACAACATTTCCAGAAGGCTGAAGTATCATCAACACTTCTCCTTGAAAACTTTAGTGAAACACATTTTGTCAGTTAACAAATATAAAACAATATCACAGAATGGCTACAATCCATAACATACAAAAAAAAACCCACAACAGAAAGAATAACAGAATTATGGTGTTTAACTGAATAATTACATTTCAGCTCTTTAGGTGTTAGAGAAAAAAAAATTTAATGGCAGAATTAGAAAAAAAAAAGCTGAACACAATCAGATACTCTCTCTCTCTCTCTCTCTCCTCTCTCTCTCTCTCTCTCTCTCACTCTTCCTCTCTCTCTCTCTCTCTCTCTCTCTCTCTCTCTCTCTCCTCTCTCTCTCACTCTTCCCCTCTCTCTCTCTCTCTCACTCTTCCCCCCTCCCCTCTCTCTCTCCTCTCTCTCCTCCCCTCTCTCTCCTCTCTCTCTCTCTCTCTCTCTCCTCTCTCCTCTCCCCATCTCTCTCATCTTCCCCCCCCCCTCTCTCTCTCTCCCCGTCTCCTCCCCTCCCTCTCTCTCTCCCTCTCACTCTCACACATCTCTCTCTCCTGGTTAAGGAAGCAACCTTTGTGGCCGTAGCAGTAGCAGAGAAGCATGGAGTTAAAATAATGAGTCATAATAATAGACATTGACATCTACAAAAAAAATCACGATAATAATCAAAACCAAAACACAAAAAGCGTGGATTCTACTGTGGCAGATTGAAGCATGCAAAGATGAACAAGAAGTCTCTCTTTCTTTGAAACAGTTCAATTCTGACAAAACAAAAAACCCTCCCCCCCCTCCCCTTCATCTCTCTATCTGCCTTTCATCATCATCATCACCATTATCAACGTCGTCGTCGTCATCAATCTCGTCACCATTATCATTATCGTCGTCGTTATCATCATCGTCATCAACTTTGTCGTCGTCATCATCATCATCATTGTCGTCGTCATCACCATCATTGTCGTCATCAATGATCATCATCGTCGTCGTCATGATCATTATTATCACCACCTTCGTCATTAATTCCCTGATTACTATCATCATTATTGTACTCACAATCATCAACAGTATCATAATAATAATAATAATCATCATTATCACTAAGCATTACTATCATTACCACTGTTATTATTATCATTAT
>CM060350.1:8540897-8543397 GCA_030674155.1 Stramonita haemastoma
GAGAGAGAGAGAGAGAGAGAGAGAGAGAGAGAGAGAGAGAGAGAGAGAGAGAGAGAGAGAGAGAAGAGAGACAGAGACAGAGACAGAGAGACAGAAATAGACAGAGAGACAGACAGACAGACAGAGAGACAGACAGACAGTCAGACAAACAAACACATACACAGACAGACAGACAAAACAAATAGACATACAAACAGACAGATAGACAGACTTACCGCAGGCAAAGCAAAGAAAGAAATGCCCAACACAGCAGAGAAAGAGGCCACCACTTTGCCAGCCCACGTGGTCGGAACTACGTCACCGTATCCCACAGTGCACAGCGTCACCTAAAAATAGAATGGAAAACCCCCATCACCAACAAGAAAAAAACGAGAAAAATGTAAACATTGTTTTCTGGTGCATGTCTAGTCCTCCTGAAATAGGGTTAGATTTGGCGTTAGTGGCAATATCCACATCATTATAATTAACTGGGATAGCTCAGTGGTCAGAGCACTTGCTTTTCCCCAAGCTAAGGTTAAGCAGCATCGAGCGCAGTTACCAACTAGATGGGCAACTGTTTTCCGCGCCTTGGTTTCAGTACAGTCCCCCAGTTCACCCAGATGTCAATGGATACCTGCCCTCTTAAGGGTCAAGGAAGGAGAGGAGATGGGCGCAACCCTTAATATGCTGGCCTCCCTTAACATAACAACCTGCACTCTCCTGTAATTAAAGGAGAATAAATCCTCTGAAGTCGGAGTATGGCTGCCTATATGGCAAAGCACTTGAAAACAGTCATACAACCCAAACTTCTCATTCAGCGTTGCAGTTTCAATCTCACAGTGATTCCCAGGTGGGATGAGTGAGTCAGAAGTGCACATTCTGGGTGACCTTCAGAGTGTTATGCTATGGAACGCACAACACACAACAACAATAATATTGATGGTTCAATCCCTTATATGTCAGTCAAAGCCAATGTTAACAATCAAGCCATTTGAAAATCTGAAGATTAAATAGCGTTAACAAGAGTTGAGTTGAATGAACTTTGTCATTTTTTACTGCATTAATTCATTATTCAACGATTTTCATTTCTGAGAGCAACATGTTTGCGCTACTTAATTCATAATCCCTAATTTCCCCTTCAGATCTCGTCCTGTCTGTCCGTTTGTCTGTCTGTCTGTCTGTTTATCTGTCCGTCTGTCTGTCTATCAGTCAGTTTGGCAATCTTCTTGCATCTCTGCGTATTTGTCTGTCTGTTTGCTAGTCAGTCAGTCAGTTGGTCACTTTTACCTGCCTCCCCCCTCCTCTCTCCCCCCCTCCTCTCTTCCCCCCCCCCCCCTCTCTCTCTCTCTCTCTCTCTATCTATCTATCTCTCTATCTCTCTCCCCCTCTCTGTCAAAAATTTGTCTTGTGAGTCAATTCCAGAGATTGTGCATTCTCTTTCTTCGTAGTTGGTCGCTCAGACAGCAACTATTGTTGTCTGTCATATGGGCGAAGGGGCGGGATAGCTCAGTGGTCAGAGCGCTCGCTTTCCCCACATCAAGTTAAGCAGCGTCGAGCATGGTTACCAGTTGGATGGGTGACCGTTTGCGCGCCTTGGCTTCAGTACAGTCCCCCCCCTAGTTCACCCAGCTGCAAATGGGTACCTGCCCTCTTCAGGGTCAAGGAAAGGTAAAGCAGCGAGGGAGAGGAGATGGGCGCGGCCCTCAACATGCTGGCCCCTAGAGAAGCTGAGGTCTCTGATGCCTCGCTCCCTACGACAGCCTAGGTTATGGGACACCTTTACCATATGAGCGAAAATGCGTTCTGCTGCCGTTAAGTGCCTGACAAGTCAGGCCCAGCACATCCGACATCGGAATGGAAGAGAATTGTTATAATTTTACGTTTTGTGGGAAGAAAAGGGCTGGAGACTGGACCAAGAAGGCAGAAAACAGACAAGGAGGTGACAGGAAGAAAAAGGAACAAGGCAGAAACAAAGAGAGGGATAGGGAAAAAAGGGGAATTGCAAGCACAGAGTTTCTAGAGAGTGGAGATACAATGTATACTGACAGCTACCCACCCCCCACTCCTTTAGAATGCCCCCGGGGATGAGACTTGCATCAGATTGTGTTTTGTGTTTTCCCTCCCTTTGAAAAGCAACAAGGATTCAAAAAATCAACAATTCATATTTTTATTACAATCTCGTGCGCTCTCTCTCTCTCTCTCTCTCTCTCTCTCTCTCTCTCTCTCTCTCTCTCTCTCTCTCTCTCTCTCTCTCTCTCTCTCTCTCTCTGTCTCTGGATGAAAAAAAAGTATGCAATACTTACTCTGTAACCCTTGAAAAATAAAGATTATTCATTCATTCATTCATTCATTCATAATGTATTCATTCATTTATTCATTCATTCATTCTCTCTCTCTCTCTCTCTCTCTCTTTCTCTCTCTCTCTCTCTCTCTCTCTCTCTCTCTCTCTCTCTCTCTCTCTCTCTCTCTTCTCTCTCTCTCTCTCTCTCTCTCTCTCTCTCTCTCTCTCTCTCTCTCTCTC
>CM060350.1:8548397-8553397 GCA_030674155.1 Stramonita haemastoma
CATCATCATCATCATCATCATCATCATCATCATCATCGTCGTCGTCGTCGTCGTCGCCGGTCATCATTATCGTCGATATAAAAGAAAAAAACAAATAAAACAAAACTCACCTGTCTGTGGGCCCACACCACAGATCCCAGCAGTTTCCAGGTGCCTCCTCGGCGGTCCATACGCACCATACGCAGGATCTGGAAGAAGCGTAGCCCGCTGATGACGGAGGTGGCGTAGGTATCCTGCGTAGTTCCCACTACCACCAGCGTAGTCAGACTGGCTAGGATCAGCACCGCGTCTGGATAGGTTGGGGGTGGGGGGGTGAGTGTGGGGTTGGGGGAGGGGAGGAGGGGGGTAGGGGAGAGAGAGAGAAAAAGAAATTTCTTTCAGTTAGCTTGGCTTGGGTTGGTTGGCTTTTTTTTTTTTTAACAATTTTTATTATTTTTTAAATTATTCTTTTGTTTGGAGGATAATGGAATAAGCATTCGTGTTTTGTTTTCTTTTTTACATCCAGTACCCGTGTGCATACAGTGTTGTAAATTTTGTCATCTGTACCCACTGGCACACAATGACCTACTCTTCTGAAAAGTGGAACTGGTTTTAACGTGTGCCCTCAATCTCCCATGCGCCCTACTCTCACCCTCACTCCATCTATCACCCAGATGTCATCATCATCACCCCTACTACTACCATCACCACCAACCACCACCAACCACCACCACCAACCACCACCAACCACCACCATCATCACCACCAACCACCACCACCACCACCACCATCATCACCATCACGACCACCACAACTACCACCACCATCACCACCACCAAAATTTTAATATACTTGAAACTAAGTGGAAAGTAGGAAAAGTTTGAATGTTGAGCTCCCCCCCCCCCCCCCCCCCCCACACACACACACAACACCACCAAAGAAAACGCATTCATGAAAGCACGCTTTAATTTCTTATGACTCTCAGCCGAACTGAGAGGATAAGCACAAGTCTTGTATTGTAAAGGGGAGCCGGATAGTCTAGTGGTTAGAGTGTTGCGTTCGACATCTGAAGGCCTGGGTTCAAACCACCTCAGAGACGTCTGTTTTTAGAGAATTTCCCCCTAGAGTTAACACCAGTATTGATTCCATTCACCAAAAAGTCTTTCGAAAGAATAAAATTATGCACTGAGGCCCCGTGCGTAAACACACTCAGAACATCTTGCCCACACGTTAAAAACCTGTTCCGCCTTTCGGGAGAAGGTGGTAATGGTGGTGGTGATGGTGGTGGTGGTGGTAGTGATGATGGTGGTGGAAGTAGTGGTGGTGGTGGTGGTGGTGGTGGTGGTGGTGGTGGTGGAAGTAGTGGTGGTGGCGGTGGTGATGGTGGTGATGGTGATGGTGGTGGTGATGGTGGTGGTGGTGGTGGTGATGGTGGTGGTGGTGATGGTGGTGGTGGTGGTGGAAGTAGTGGTGGTGGTGGTGGTGGTGGTGGTGATGGTGGTGGTGGTGGTGATGGTGATGGTGGTGATGATGGTGGTAGACGTAGTGGTGGTGATGATGGTGATGGTGGTGATCATGATAGTGGTGGTGGTGTTGATGATGGTGAAGATGATGATGGTGGTTGTGGTGATGGTGGTGTGATGATGATGATGATGATGATGATGATGATGATGATGATGATGATGATGATGATGATGATGGTGGTGGTGGTGGTAATGATGGTGTGTGCAAGTAGCAATAGTTGACAAAAAAAACAAACAAACAAAAAACCCGCATGCACACAGGTGTCGTGTTCAGACACCATCCCCGAAGCCAGAATGCAGCTACCTTCATGGTGGACAAAATGGCCGCAAACACAAAATCTCAGTATGGGTGAACCTACCTCGGAGCTCTAGTAGCTGAAGAACGAAAAGAAGAAGAAAATCTAAGCCTACACCCACTCTGCCCGTCACCCAAGCATCATCATCATCATCATCATCATCATCATCATCATCATCATCATCATCATCATCATCATCATCACCACCACCACCACTACTACTACCACCATCATCACCACCACCACTCATCATCATCATCATCATCATCACCACCACCACCACCACCACCACCACCACCACCACCACCACCATCATCATCATTATCATCACCACCACCACCACCACCACCACCACCACCACCACCATCATCATCATCATCATCATCATCATCATCATCATCATCACCACCACCACCACCACCACCACCATCATCATCATTATCATCACCACCACCACCACATCTCCCCCCCACCTATCAAACTTTATATACTTGAAACTAGGTCAAAAAGTAGGAAAACTTTGTAAGTTACAAGAAAAGAAAAGAAAAAAAACCCAGCCCCAAAACCCAACCCCAAAAACGCATTCATGAAAGCACGCTTTAATCTCTTACGGAGGATCAGCAGAATTCAGAGGATAAGCTTCAGTCTTGGATTATAAACAGAGTTTCGGGGGAAGGGGGGAAGGGGGGAGGCCGGTGGGGGGTGGATGGGAAGGGAGGGAGGTGAAGAGATGAAAGGAGGGGGCGGAGGGGGACAGGGGTGGGTGATGGGGGTGGAAGGGTGGATTAGGCTAGAGAGGTTAAAGCATCGTGCTTTTTGATCTGACGGTGACTTTTTAAAATTTTCGTTCCTCGGCTTAGAGCTCCCAGGTTTACCAATGGTGAGATTTTTTTTTGCAGTAACAATGCGACCGACTTTTTATCCACCATGAAGGTAGCCGCATTCCGACTTCGGAGATGATGTTTCAAAATGACACTCTGTGCATGAGTTTTTTTTAGTTTTCAAAAAATCATCCGTATGTCCCCACCGGCACAAAATAGCCTACTTTCCCACAAAAAGGTGGAACAGGGTTTTTTTGGTGCGTGCGCAAGATGTTCTGTGTGCTTGATGAAAAATAAAAAGCATATCAATGCTTATTCAATGTGCCATCTGGAAATAAAAATGTTAACTTTGACACGACTTGAATTTGACTTCACACACGGGGCCTCAGTTAATTGTCTCATAAGAAGGACTAGTGGGAGAGATGAGTGGTGGAGTCAGCACTGACGTTGGTTACCTCTAGGGGGAAAAATCCTCTAGAACGATCGCTTGGGTGGTGGCTTGATCCTGAGTCGTCAGATCCTGGACGCAGAGCTCTAACCACTGGGCTATTCCGCCCCCCAAAAAAACCCCAAACCAAAACAGAACAAAAAACAACAACAAAAAACCCACGGTGGCTTTACTGAGGCCAGGGTTCAGATCTCCGCTCAGTGCCCTTTAGAGAGGAATTTTCCCTTTGGGGTTAACATCGGTAAAAGGTAAAGGTGTCCCATAACCTGTGTGGTCGTAGGGGAGCGAGGCATCAGAGACCTCAGCTTCTCTAGGGCCAGCATAATATTGAGGGCGGTGCCCATCTCCTCTCCCTCGCTGCTTTACCTTCCATGACCCTAAAGAGGGCAGGTACCCATTTACAGCTAGGTGAAATGGGGGGCTGTACTGAAGCCAAGGCACGCAAACGGTCACCAATTCAACTGGTAACCGCGCTCGATGCTGCTTAATTTTGACTTGGGGAAAGCGAGCGCTCTGACCAGTGAGCTATCTCACCCCCATCGGTACTGACTCCATTTTCCCATAAGAATTCTCCCAGCATGTTGAGGGCAGCGCCCATCTCCTCTACCTCGCTGCTTTACCTTCCCTGTCCCTAAAGAGGACAGGTACCCATTTACAGCTGGGTGAACTGGGGGACCACACTAAAGCCAAGGCCTGGGATGTCAGGGATGGCAAAAATGATTGAGAATTGAACAATTCAGAAACACTACCTACAGATATTGGTATTTCTACGATTCATAACAGACGCGTGTGCTTTTAAATTTTTCGAAATTTCTTTTTTGGTGGATCGATAGTGTAGAGATAACGCACCTGCCTAGAAAGCGAAAAGTCCGGGTTCGAAGTGTTTGAGGGTTCTATCCCCGTGTGTGCCTGAAACTTTTCCCTCCATCCACTACACCGTCAGTGGTGGTGGTCTGGGTGCTAGTCTTTCGAATGAGATGAAGTCTGGGTGCTAGTCTTTCAGATGAGATGATAAACCGAGGTCCCGTTTGCAACATGCATTTAGCGCACGTCAAAGAACTAAAAGCAGCAAAGAGAGTTGTCCCTGGCAGAATTCTGGAGAAAAAAAGCCGCCACTCTGATAGGGAAATAAATACACATCCATACAGGAAAAAAAAAGAGAAGGGACAGAAAAAAGAAAATAAAACTATGGGTGGTGCTGCTCTTGTGGCGACACGCTTTCCCCGGGGAGATGCATACAGTCCGAATTTCACACACAGGGAAATCTGCCGTGATTTAAAGTGGTATAGAAAGCAACCACCAACCTGTACATCGGCACGAAACGTGTACACGTTACATTACAGAAGAAGAAAAAAGAGACACACAAAATATTATTGATACGGCCTTGCCCTGTACAGATCACATTCAGAATTAAAGGGGACAGGCAGTCAGAAAAAATAGCGTGCGGTGTCTGTCAAAATGAAAATATTCTCTCGTGGATCCATTTTCGTTTCTTTTGGAGGGAGTTCGAATCCCAAGAGATTTTGGACTGAATATAGATCAAAAAATCTTATGGACAGCCTCCCCCCCCCTTCAAAAAAGAAAAAAAGGGAAAATTCCACCTCCTTATCTCTCTTTCTCTGTCTCCCTCTGTATCTCTCTCTAAATCTGATTTTATTTTTATATTGTATGCTCCCTAGACTGTCTCTCTCTCTCTCTCTCTCTCTCTCTCTCTCTCTCTCTCTCTCTCTCTCTCTCTCTCTCTCTCTCTCTCTCTCTGTGTGTGTGTGTGTGTGGTGTGTGTGTGTGTATGTGTGTGTGTGTGGTGTGTTTGTGCGTGTGTATGTAAGTGTGTGTGTGTTTACGTGTAAGTGTATATGTGTGTGTGCGTGCGTGTGTGTGTATGTGTGTGTGTGCGTGCGTGCGTGTGTATGTGCGTGTGGCGTGCGTGTGT
>CM060350.1:8565897-8568397 GCA_030674155.1 Stramonita haemastoma
GAATATATATATATTTGAATATATATATATTTGAATATATATATAAGCCTTTGTTTGCTCTTACAATGGGAACTGGTAAGGGGGAGGAGTTTCATCCACAAAACTCTACAAAATCGAAATCAACATATCACAAGAAACTGGTCTTCAACAAGGAAACTTGATCACAGTGTCTGTTCTTCTCTTTTTTTTTTGCGGCTTTTGAAACTGCACCGCTAACACGCGATAAATTCGTGATAACCCAAGTGGCATGCAGTGTACAACTATCCCAGAGAGGAACAGGATTTAACGTGTGCGCAAGATGTTCTACATGCATTCACACACACGGGGCCTCGGTTTACAGTCTCATCTGAAGAACTTTTGGGGGAGTGGAGTCAGCACTGATGTTAACTCCAGGGGAAAAATCCCCTCGACCGGGAACGGAAGTCGGATGTGCTGGGCCTGACTTGTCAGGCGCTTAACAGCAGCACAAGGCATTTTCGCTCATAATATGACAGACAACAATAGCTGCTGTTTGAGCGTTTGACAGAAAAGAAGAAATGAAGCCCTCTAACAAGTGTGCTACGCAAACACTAACCATCCATTTTTTTGTGGTCAATAAAAAGCTCCCTCAGACAAAATAATCAAACTCCTTGACATATATATATATAGGACAAGAGGTCAGTGCCCATGGTCTGCCCCGCCCATAAAATGACGTCAGTGTCCTTAATGAATTGATTTGATTGGCTCTTTGCTGGGGTTTCTGACAGCTGCAGGAGCCAATCAAAAAATGTCTGACTGTACTGGTTCACAGCCAAAGACAACAAAAATAACTGGTGTAATTCCTAGTCTTGCACCTCACCTTAATTGTGTCCTAGGCTAGTTTTATTTGATTTTGTTTGCTCTTCTCTCTCTCCTCTCTCCTCTCTCTCTCTCTCTCTCTTCATCTCTCTCTCTCTCATCTTCTCTCTCTCTCTCTCTCTCTTCCCGTGTGTAACATGGATTTCCTTGTCCCAGTCCACACACAATAATTTCACAAATTGTGAACCTCAGACCTTTAGTTGATGGAGGAAAAAAACAAACAAACCCAAACAAACAGAAATGCTACCAGTACTATAGCTGATGCTACTACCACCATAATAACAACAAAACAGAACAGAGAATAACATAATTAACACTCAACAGCAGTCAATGTAATGACTATATAATATAAAGAGTATGTCACACTGCAATACATGATACAGAAAACTGTTAGTTGAGTCATCCACACCAATCCTGCTCATCTGTCAAAATGTCCGCACTGGCCTCAGGCAAACAGTGCCATGCAGGGATAGTGCCGTTTATTGACTGCTCCAATCGGGGAAACAGCCGCGTAAGAGCCGTTTATTGATTGGTCCAGTCAGGAATGCTCAGAATGGGGATGACTGGGTGTGAATGTTTCCTGATTAACCCGTGACCCTTTTCTTTTGCGGAAAACATGTGTGTGACTGTCAGCAGGTGTGTTTTTTAGATTATGTGATTATTATTGGGTTTTTTACGTACTTTCTCTCCCTTCTTTTTTCACTCTTTTTCTACATCTGTTATCTATCTATCTATCTATCTATCTATCTATCTATCTATCTATCTATCTATCTATCTATCTATCTATCTATCTATCTATTTATCTATCTATCTGTCTGTCTGTCTGTCTGTCTATCTGTCTATCTATCTATCTATCTATCTATCTATCTATCCGTCTGTCTATCTATCTATCTATCTATCTATCTATCTATCTATCTATCTATCTATCTATCTATCTATCTATCTATCTATCTATCTGTCTGTCTGTCTGTCTGTCTGTCTGTCTGTCTGTCTATCTATCTATCTATCTATCTATCTATCTATCTGTCTGTCTGTCTGTCTGTCTTCTTCTGAGGCTTCAAAGTATCCCTGCCTTCTGCTATGGTGTGTACCTTCCCCCTGCTCCAAACATGCTTTGTATAGTGGTCTAAGGCCAAAAGTACAATAAAACCTTTCAGAGGTCAGTTTCTCTCTCTCTCTCTCTCTCTCTCTCTCTCTCTCTCTCTCTCTCTCTCTCTCTCTCTCTTCTCTCTCTCTTTCTGGTTTTGTTTGTTCTCTCTCTCTATCTGTCTCTGTCTCTATTTCTACTTATGGTTCTCTCTGTGTATCTATCTGTATGTCTCTGTCTGTCTATGTCTTTCTCTCTGCCTGCCTGTCTGTCTGTCTCTGTCTTTTTCTAAGTCTGTCTGTCTGTAGTTCTAAGTCTGTCTGTTATCTGTGTACATCTTTCCTCCTCTCTCATTCTTCAGCTGTCTGCTGACTCTGCAGCGTTCATTCCATTATCTTCCTGCTGCAGTGTTTATCCCATGATCTGCCTGTCTACTGCAGTATTTATGCCAATATCTGCCTGTCTGCTGCAGTGTTTATCCCATGATCTGCCTGTCTGCTGCAGTGTTTATCCCAGTATTTGCCTGCCTACTGCAGTATTTATCCCAGTATTTCCCTGCCTACTGCAGTATTTATG